>FXXK01000634.1:256498-285366 GCA_900184695.1 Betula pendula | reverse complement strand
AATAAATTATCCAACAATTGGGATAAATGAGTGTAAAGCACTGTTAAGGGGACTTGTGGACGTTGTCGTGTCCCATTTCCCGTTCCTGATATTGAATAGAAACAAAAAAAAAAAAAGACTTGTCGTGGAAACTTATGACGTGGGGACAATGATACTCTCCATTTTATATAATATTGTTATGATTTAAAGATTGTGCATTTAAATCATGGACGAAAAGGATGTTATTCATGCTGCGGTGCATGGAGCAGTAAAGGGGTAAAAGACTTTTTCTTGTTTTTTTTTTTAATTTTTGTGAGCAGGTGTAAAAGACTTTTTGAGTTTTTGGTATATGCGTGCTTGGCCTAACACGCTGCAGAATCAAGCTATTGTGTTCTTTTTTTTTTTTGGTAAGTAGCCTTTTGTGTTCCAACTTGTGCCTTAACATGCTGTCTATCTTTATGTGGGTTTCAATGGAAATTTTCCTAATTTGAGCTAAAACTATGTACACTCCCCGGGCCGAGCAGTCGTCATTGAAGCACTATTTTGGTACTTCAAAACTTTAGAACTCCAATATAACCAGTACATCGACATAGCCAACAAAATCCTACAATTAAGAAGAGTAACTGGTTTGTTCTCAAAACAGAAATGGATGTGAAATTTTTCAAACTTTACTAGTAACACCCAATCCCCCACACTCTTGACAACACCATCGGTATAACCACTAAACAGTGTGCTTCATTCTGCACTCCAGGCAACTGTGAGTAGAATAACCCGCAATTTAATGCATTATAATAATATTATATATCAATAGTTAAAAAAGGTTTAAATTCATAGGACGGTCCAACTCAAAATTACACTCTACAGCAACAACTTGTCGCTTCTTGGGATCATTAAGGAAAACAATTTCTTGAACATAAAATTCTCCACTTCATGACAAGTTTCAACCATACAAATCCCATCCATCTATATTATTGTCAATGAGAGAATTGCCACTTAGCCTCACAAAGGATCCATATTGCTTTAAAGATCCAACTACTTCACTATATCACCTATTAATTCAGTTTAATCTAATAGAGATTAAAATAATATTATAGAAAAATTGAGATTAATAATATTAGATAACAAATGAATTCATGACGGAATGGGATTCCAACATTGAGCTGCATAACTACAATGCTAGAGTAAAAGCATGTGGAATCTAGCAGACATTACAAGCATATCACAGAACAAAATCAGCCCTAAGAACTCAATCAGACTTCTGAAATGTTAAACATGGAAACAGGACTGGCTTCCTAACACACAATTCATATCAAATATGAAATGCCAAGGTTAGAAATCGGTTTCCAGTACTAAAAGATACAAACAAAGCACAAAGTTCAGCCCTTGGAGATTAATGAAGTTGTACCAACCTCAACATTATCCCCTTTCCGCGCAACTTTCCCGCGTCAGCATCATTCTTCTATCCACAACTAGGGATTCCCCTGCAATATTTAGACACTCATGTCACTTCATTATTTTTTTTGAAAACTGTTGTGTTATTATTTGTTACAACTAAACTAAATTAATGGCTAGTTAAGGAAAAGAACTAATACGAAACGTCACCCGGTCGACTACCAACAGATGATCTTGGACTAACACGTGGTGATTCTATGATCTTGGACTAACACGTGGTGATTCTATGTCTGGACGGTTTCCCATGGCCATATTGCCGCCTTGCACTCCACTGGGGTTTACACCTCCATCCAAAATCATTTGGAGCATCATCCGGATGTCATTCCTCTCTTTCTCATGCTTTGATTCCATATGACGAATTTTATCTTTCAATTGTGTCACTTTGAGAGAAAGTTCATGTTCCTTGGAGGTAGAGGTACTAGAGGTAGATGCCCTGGACATTAACAAGAGAAAAACACCCAACAATTGAAGAGGGAGAAAAAAGAGTGCAAAAATCTACAAAGCTAAAGACATGGAGAAGGGCGTTAACAGAGATCCACTAAAATCAGGATTTAAGAAAGTAAATCTGTAGAACTGAGCTCGTCTTCTTGCAATCATCGAATCTTCGAGCTTTCCTTTTAAAGCTTAAGCAAATTAGACACAATAACTAGGTTATCTTTTTTTCTTCCTACTTTTTCTCTTCAATTTCCAACAATCACATCTCTCTTGAAACCCTGCGATTCCTAAAACTAAAACCATAATCATCCTTCCATCAATAAGCATCCAAAATTTCTCTAAAAGTCTAACTTACTAATCCCAGGGTACAGTTCAAAGCCCCATAAAAATTATGCACTACCCACAAAAATTAACAATAGTACGGTATATACCTAACTAGATTCAAACAAGTACAACATGTATCTTAAAGTAGAAATGGTTCAAAAAGGTGTTAATAAAATTTATAACACGAAAATAAGATGTAGACATTTATACAAGGAAAGAACAAGCAAAGAGTAGATGTATCAATATGAAATCAATCAACCATCTCATAAGAATATAACATACTAAAGTCTGAACACTTCAAATAGATAATAAGTAACCACAAGCATCCACAAATATGCTTTATCAGAAGCAATTTATCTACTAGAACAAAAAGCTCATACTACTGTCACTGATAGTATAATGGCAATAAAGATGTGCAAATCATTGAAAGGAGAATTTTGATGAGATAATACATGGATAAGTTCATGGAATCATAAGCTAGTCTTTTTGCTCTGAAAAATATTACTTTGGTAAAGGAGTCGGGGTTATTCACAAAATAACACGATTTCAATCTTTTCTTGCCCTTTAAGTTTATCAATGAACCCCACTACTTCACTGCAACAAAGAGTGAGCACTGATGTGGAGGGTAACTTCAAAGATTCGCAAAGCCAACAAAAAAGTCTTACATATTAGAATATTCTAATTTTAAGGGTAGTTTCGTAGTTTTACAGACCTATGACAGTATTAAACTAAGAAGTTCTTTGGTTATTTTAGTAGATCAAGGAGTGTGTAGCTTATTTTATTCTTGTTTGGGGTTGGTCTGAGTATTCTTTTGTAAATAGGAAATTGTTTCCTTCTCTAACTAGGAAGTTTTAGCTTTTCCATATTATCTAAGGACTTCACAGCTATGTATGTAACCAAGCAAACCTTGTGAACTTGTAAACAATTAGAGAGAACTTGATTAACAAAATTTCAGCATAATTTTTGCTCTATTTTAATTGTGATACCCAATTAAAATTCATCAAGGTGAGACTCTTGTTCATAGCCCCTGGACCGCACGTTTGATTCTCGGTTTTCTCATGTTATTTTGACTTCAAGTCCTCCATAATCCTTAGACTAGTCTTCAAAACAAAAACAAAAAAAAACCTTCAAATCTAAGAAACCCCAATCTCCAAATTAAGGTTCTGTCCTACATCAAGTACAAATTACCAACCTCTAGCTACAACAAAAATGTTCATCTGAATTATCAGAAGATCTCTATGCTTACACATAGAATGATTCAACAAATATAACTGATTTCAGCCACCCAAGGAAACAATGAGGAACTAGCATTTTGCCGTGGGTTTAGAAACAAATAGAAACTGAATTACAGAATTAATACGGCTAGAGCTCAAGCAAAAGGAAAACATCAAACCATGTAAACTCTGTTCATGTATCCTATTTTGTTATCAATAGATTTGAAATGAGTGTATTGTAAATTTCAACTTAACAAATAATGTTTTTGATGTTTCAAGAACAAGTGAGAGCAAGGACAATTACAACTTAAAAGTTAGTTTAAATTTTATATCATTAAAAGATTTTTAAGAAGGGTATACATATTACAACTCAGAATGCTGCAGGAAGCAGCCATTGAAGACTTGAAAAAGGCAAGGAAAACCCAAAGGTTGGCATCGGTTAATGTCCGTTGACCTCTTCTGCCACCCTTTTGTTATATGGGGTAGAGGTGCCATCAACCCTAAGGTTGTCTTTGTCTTCTTCTTTCCCACTATAATCGCAGATCTTTATCTGCAGCCTAGAGCAAACAAGACCTTATAACAACTGGGAAATTATACTAAACCCATATTTAATCCATTTCCACCAATCCTAATCACAAAATCTCCACTAAATAGAACCTAAATTAACTATAGGACCAATTTACCCTTATAAGAGTATTCTTCACAGCCACAGAAAAGCAACTCAAACTCAAGATTTATTCTTCATTTCAATACCAAACCATATACTTTTTCTTGCTAGCTAAAATCCATTCAAAACATCTTTTGCTCACTTTTCACCATTACAACTTAACACAAACCATTAATAAACCTTTTTCTTTTTTTACATCAAAACACACCCAAGTAAATCGAAAATAGTGCCAAAAATAGAGATATTAAGATCATAAAAGCTCAACTAAATGAAGGCAATTTCTTTTACCTAAAGTTGTTACTGTTATCAGTTGAATTCCACACTCATTAAAACGTATTAGATTTAATCAATGAAAACCTATTCAAAAAAAAAAAAGATATATAAAGCATGAATAAGATAGAATTGACTGAGAGCATTAGATGCTAAAACTTTGAGGTGAATCACGCGTTTACCTATTTTTCCTCTTCTTGGTCACTCTACTTCTGTAAACTGCATCGTTTGCTTGGTTGAGTAAGACAAGGTTCTCCCTGTAAGTGTCAACACAAAAATAGTGTGGCCTCCCATGTATTCCCAATTTTGTAGCTTGTTGGCTGTTGGTGTCATACGAAGAGAGCTCCCAATCACCTATTGTTTCGGTCTCCAATATTATATGACCATTCTTCCTGAAACCTAGCACTTTCTGAATTCCTCCGGCTATATCAATAGTGAACTGTTTCACCCAAGAATCAACCACACCATACTCCTTCATCACCCATATGGAACAACATTTCCTTTCATACCTATCATAACATAACAAAGCAAGCAATCCCCTAAAAACACTAGTAAATATACTAGTTTTCAAGCCGACTATATTATCTGGCAAGATCATCTCGCGAAACACTTCATCATGCAGATCAAACGAAAATATATTTTTATCACTAGTCCTATTCACCGGAGTATATCCTGCAAAATGGACACAACCTTTTAAGCAGGCTTTAGTATCCACCCAATCCAAAACACCAGCCAAAGACGGAAAAGAGGCATTGGTTATTCTCTAGGAGCCTGTGCTAACAGAGTAAACCTCAACCACCTTATAATCGTTGAGGTTTACTCTCCGGGAGCCTTGGCTTGTATAAGGAAATGCAATTCTCACCAACTTAAAATCGTTGGTCCGCGGATCGAATCCGAAGGCTTGGCAAAACGCAGAGCGACCGTGCGTCTTTTTCGTAATGCAAGGTGTTGGAAGAGTCACGACTTTTCTAATCGACGGGTTCCAAAGAATGAAGCGCTCTTCTTCTGCAAAGCATATCAAACCGTTCTCAGAACCAATTAACCTAAAATGGTTAAAACCACGGCATTCGATTGGGAACTCCAATTCCGTACACTCGTCGAATGCTTTATTATCGCGGAACAATTTGTAGTGCTCTACATTGGAATATCTGTCGCAGTACCTGACTATCAAGAGTGGGTGTGGAAGATTGTTGTTGTGGTTGTTTTCAATCGATTGATTGAGATGAGAATGGATGAAAGCAGGGGTTTGGATGAGAGAGTTCCATGATCTGCAAACGCACCTGAATCGGATTAGCGATTTGACGGGGAGTCTATGGAGGATGTCGACCACCACTTCGTCTGGGAGATAATCCGACATTGCTATCCTTCTTCTTCTCCTGCCGCCAAGGCTTCGGCTACTGTGAGGGACTATGGAAGTTAAAGCCCATATCCCCTTCGTGAGAGAGAGAATGTTATGGGCACAGTATTTGAGGCCGGTTTGGGATTGCGGTTTAAAAAATAATGATTTTAAAAAGTGAGATTTAAAAATGTGATTTTTAATAACGCAGTTAATTATTTGATAAAATTGTAATTTAGTTTTTAAAATTATAATTTAGTCTTTAAAATTACAATTTAACCTTTAAAATTCTGCGTTTTTAAAAAAGCACATCCTTATCTACGATTTGAAAACGCAGATTTTCTATATTTTTAAATCGTAATTTTTTAAAAATACAATTCTTAAACAATTCAGATTTTACGATTTGGTTTAGGAAAAGTCTACTTTTCCTACTCATGCATCCAACTCTCATCTAACTCTTATGTAAAAAAGTTTTTATTTTTTTTATTTTTTTTTTTTTTAAAAAAACACCAAAGAGAGTCGGATGGAGATTGGATACTGGGTTTGGATACCAAGGCATCCCCTTGGATTTAATATCGCATTTATTGTCTATGAATGTTCCGTTTGAGATTGCAATTTTAAAAAGTATGATTTCCAAAAATAGCCGATTTTTAAAAGTCATGCGATTTAAAACGTGATTTTTAAAAAACACAATTAAGCCGTTTGACAAAATCAAATGCAGTGTTGTCCCGCCCGTTTCATTTTGAAACGCATGGATTGTGATGAGAAATAGAGATTTCATTATTTAGAAAATAGATTTTTTTTTTTTCAAGAATACTTCATTTTGTAGGTTATTATTATTATTATTATTATTATTATTATTATTATTTAATCAAAAGTGTGTTTTTAGAGCAAAAAAGGTCCAAAAAAAATAGTTTTGAATTTTTTTACTGAATGGACCAATTTTTGCTTGCAAAGGCTTTTTTATGTATTAATAGTACTTATGCTTCTTAATGCAATTGTAAACCATTATTCTTAGCATCTTAAGTAAGGCAAGTCAAATGGCTCATATTAGCTTTAGCCATTTGAAAGTGTTATTCGTCACTTTTTTTATTCACTTTTCTTTTCAAAACTTAAACTATCAAATATGTAGACTCACATTTTCATTATTGACGAGTCTTACAGATTCTATTGTTTTTTTTAAAAAAAAATTAAATAGGAAAAAGGATAAGAAAATGACGTTTATACTTTTTCTAGCCATTTTATTAGTCAACAATACTATATATTCTAACAAATAAATAGTCACTTCTTGCTATTTATGCTAGATTAATAAAATGATTGATTATTACTTGTCTCTTCTTTTAAAAAATTAATATTTAAATTAAATAAAAATCTTGTTTGAAGTATATATATAGTATATATATACAAAAGACAACTATATATACTATATACTATATATATATCTAATATTACTAATATATTATATCACCTATATTATATATATAATATATAAAGAACAAATAACTTATATAAAAAATTTGTACGCGTATTTTTAATTACTATTGGTACGAGATGGATCCTAGCGCAGCGTGCATGCGGTCAATTTCATTACAACTTGTTCTGGAATTTTGAATTTATCCTTGTTTTGACGATCTATAAATTATAATTACTCACTTGGGGTTATGTTCTTCTTAAGCCTTTCATAGACATTAATTCATTCTCTAAACTCCATGCAAAGAGGTTTTCTTTTGCAGCCATGTGCATGTTTATGCATGGCCTTCAATAAGTTTAGAAACCCAGGTAGGATTGTCCCACTAAAGAAAAAGAATTAAAATTTGCTGGAATATATAAAATCCAGTGGGATTTCCTTGGGATGGTATTCAAATATTCTTTGCTGCTACTATTCTTAATTTTATCTTATTCAAGTGAAGCTTGCCACCCAGCAATTGGTCCAACTTTAGAAAATTCTAGTCTTATCCTTCATCTCCAGTTAATTTGCATCCACATATTCATTGGAAAATGATTCAATTGATTTGGGTTAAATCCCAGCTTGTGAAAGTTTCTTGGCAGATTCGTTCATAATGCCTATCTTGATGCATGAAGCACTGTTTTGGAGACGTACTTACCATGGAACCTTATGCTGTGATGCATGGAGCAGTAAATTAAAGAAGCTGCAGAATCAATATTTTGTGTTCTAACTTGTGCCTAACAGGCTGTCTATGTTTATTGTTGGTTTCTACGCAAATCTTCCTGATTTTAGCTAAAACTATGTACTTTGTTTTCAAAATTTTGAAAACAAAAAACAAAAAATGAATACAACATCATAGGATTTCAAACGAGCCTCATGTTGGGTAATGTCATTGAAAATACTTTTTTTGTTTTCAAAGACAAAAACACAATTTTCTCAAAAATCGTTAAAAATAACTCAAACACAAAACATTTTTTTAGATAACATTGTTCACACCATATAAAAATATTTTGACAAAACAGGTACTTAATGTTGATTACCTTGTTACTAAAAATAACAAGCTAAAAATAAAAAGTGACTGTGTGGCCACTTATAATAAAAAAGATGGGTGGCATGAGCGGTCATTAGTTGGGTTCATTAGTTTATATTAGATGTCTCCGATGTCATTAGGTTTTCAATGATCTCATTTAGTTGGACTTAGTAGCAAAGATCATTAGTCCAAATTTTATGAGAATATTATAGAAATTATGTTCTTCAGAATTGTTAGATGTAATCCTTCTTAAATGTGTAATGTCGAGGAAATCCTCACAACAACATCAACAACAAAAAGACTTTTAGCAACCACAAAAATAGTTCCTAAAAATTTTCGATCAAAAAATTTTGCCACCATGTTATCACAAGAAGTCCATTCCAATTCACTGATTGGCAAGGAAAAATTAACTTCCTCTTAAAAATATTTCAATAAAAAAAAAAATACTGCATTGTTGTTTTTTTAATTGAGTTTATAATTTTTATATATTTAAAAAAAAATTGAAAGTTAAATAATATAATATTTTAAAAAGAAAATTGATATGGAAAAATTAAAATAAAAAGAGAATTCAATATGGATTCTCAAGATGAGTGTCATCGTTGACTGCTAATTCGATCTATGTATTGACAATGCATGTCATAATTGATAGTAGGTACCAGTGACAACATGTTACATGTCGTTTAATATGAACAAATTAAAATAAATATATTTCAAAAAATTATAATTAGTAGAAATATCATTAAAAGAGAGCGCAACTTAAGTACACAAAGCATACAAGAGAATCAAGAGATACACATAGCTGGATACAAAAAAAAAAAGGTTAAACACTTTTTGGTACCTTGTGGTTCCCGATTATCAATTAGCTACCTCGTTTTTGAAACGTATCACAGGTGGTACCTGTAGTTAACCTCAAAACAACTTAGTACTTCCGGTCCAAAAATTAAGGGAGCGCCACGTCATCACCTCTAACTAGCCGACACGTGTCCAGTTGACCAAATTTGAATGCCACGTCAGCCAAAAAATAATTAAAATAATTAAAAAACAAAAAAAACAAAAAACAAAAAACTTAAAAAATCCTAAACTTTAAAAAACAAAACAAAAAAAAAAAATTTAGACAGTCGGGGGTGGCCGGCCACCCCATTTTGGCCAAGGGGGTGGCTCAACCACCCCTATGGCCGGTCTGGGGGTGGCGAACCACCCCCAAGCCTTGGGGGTGGTTCGGCCACCCCCAAATTGCAAAAGGGGGTGGCCGAAAAACCACCCAAGAGCCAAGGGGGTGGCGGCCACCCCCGGTTGGCCCTGGGGTGGCCGAAAAGCCACCCCTAAGGCCCTTGGGGGTGGCCGAGCACCCCCTTAAGCTTTTGGGGGGTGGTTTCGGCCACCCCCTTTTGCAATTTGGGGTGGGCCGAACCACCCCCAAGGCCCTTGGGGGTGGTTCGGCACCCCCAGACCGGCCATAGGGGGTGGCTTGAGCCACCCCTTGGCCAAAATGGGGTGGCCGGCCACTCCCACTGTCTAAATTTTTCTTTTTTTTTTTTTTTTTTGTTTTTTGTTTTTTTTTTTTGAAGGTTAGATTTTTTAGGTTTTTTTGTTTTTTTTGTTTTATTTATTTATTATTTTTGGCTGACGTGGCATTCAAAATTTGGGTCAACTGGAACACGTGCGGCTTAGTTGGAGGTGATGACGTGGCGCGCTCTGTTAATTTTTTTTGGACGGAGACCTGACGGGAAGTACTAAGTTGGGTTTTGAGGTTAACTACAGGTACCACTGTGATACGTTCCAAAAACTAGGTAGCTAATTGGATAATCGGGGTAAACCACAGGTACCAAAAAAGGTGTTTAACCCAAAGAAAAAAAGATAAAACAATAATTAAGAATAGGCAATTAAGATAGGTTCCACCACGAGCAACAAATAACCACTCCCGTCCTTCTTGCGTCTTTAAAAATTTTATTATTTATTTCATCCAAATATATCAATATTGCAAAACAAAATGATCTTTTACAATGACTGTACTCTATAAGATTGGCTGCTCATTATCAAAGAAACAAGTGTTCATATATATTTAATGTTGCATCACCAAGGATCTAGCATTACACAGGTAATAGACCAAGCTAATAGTCTCAGTGCTTTTCATTGCAGGATCCAACCTTGAGACCTAGCCCCCACTGTGACAACTCTAACGCCACTAGACCACACCCCATTGTGTTGGGAGAAAACCCATTTAATGCTAAAGAAAAGTAGACATGATTCTTGGTACGTTTGGCAAGAGTTTTTGGTTATTACTGTTCATGACTTTTCTTAAACCCAAAAAAAACATTCCCACTTTTTATATCACCATCAACCACTTTTTAACAACTTTTTTTATTTTTTTATACTATTAAAATAAAAAATCACTAAAAAACAAAAATTTCACTTTTCCATACAAAAAATTTACAACATTCCCCTACTTTATATCACATCAAAAGTCAACAACCCACAACCCATAACCCATAACCTTTCCCAAACACACCCTTAGGTTTTCTTTCTTTCTTTTTTTCCGTTCAAACAGCTTGCAATGCTCATAATCATGTTTCGAGTCTGAACCCCAAAGTGAGAACAGTAGTGGCCAAAAATATCTCTGCAATAAAGCAATGCAACAAATGATGGTCAACTATCTTGCCACTAACTTTATACAGAACACCAATCCACAAGTGCTGTATGGCAGTCTTAGTAAGTTCCCTAGTAAAGCAAATACTGAACACAATACCTACAGAGACCCACGCAATAAAACATCATAAGAATGCAGACATCAGACACACCATTCATCGCTAACCTCTAGCAAGTTAGCAGACGTCCGGAGAGAGAGGGAGATCTAGAGAGAGAGCAGGCCGAGCGGCGTCCGTGGGAGGCGAGGTGCGTCGGCTACGGCGGTCTTCTGTAGTTCTGTGGGTGAAAATTGTGAAATCGTGAATGACTGAATGGCGTGAAAGTGGTGAAACTAAATTTGTTCAGGACCTTCAGGTTTTTTTTTTTTTTTTTTTGGTACCAGGTTACCGGGTCACCCGGCGGGTTGACCCGGCTGACCGGTAACTTGCCGGGTCATAAACGGGTCAACCCGTTTGACCCGTAACCCGTTAAGCCCAACCCAAACCCGGAAAATTCGTGTCGTGGTTCGTGTCGGGTTCGCGGGTCGTGTCAAAAAATTGCCACCCCTAATCCAACCTTGAGACCTAGCCCCCACTGTGACAACTCTAACGCCACTAGACCACACCCCATTGTGTTGAGAAAACCCATTTAATGCTAAAGAAAAGTAGACATGATTCTTGGCTACGTTTGACAAGAGTTATTGGTTATTACTGTTCATGACTTTTCTAAACCCAAAAAAAACATTCCCACTTTTTATATCACATCAACCACTTTTTAACAACTTTTTTTATTTTTTTATTACTATTAAAATAAAAAATTCACTAAAAAACAAAATTTCACTTTTCCATACAAAAAATTTACAACATTCCCCTACTTTATATCACATCAAAAGTCAACAACCCACAACCCATACCCATAACCTTTCCCAAACACACCCTTAGGTTTCTCTTCTTTCTTTTTTTCTTGAAAAACTACATTTACCCCTTCTAATTTCCACTCCATTTGCAATGCCCTTCAACCATTAAAAAGTTAAAATCGACCCTTTCAAATTACCAAGCTCTTTCACTTCGGCCCATTTGTCAGCATTTTTCGGTTAACATAGACCTAAATTGAGTCATATGACCTGCACAACTTTAAGGGTCAAAGACCCACGGCCAGACAATGTGTCTCAATGGTTAGAAACTCACAATCATGTCATGGGTCTCTGTGGAAGGAACTCAAAAAACAATAGTCTAGACCTGAGTCTCCACGGTTCGGCCATGAGTTGCAATTTGCAAAGACACACGACCAGGGTCTACATGGCCAAACATTAGAGTTTTTTTAATTTTTAATTTTTTCAAAGATAAGAGGCTTTTTTTATTTTCTATTTTTAATCCAAGGGAATATTTGTATTTTTCATGCCTGATAATGGTATAATGGACAATTTATGTCATAGGTATGTCCATCGAAGTTAGCGAAGGGGCTATGAGAAAGAGTAGAAGTTAGAGAAGGTAAGGGTAAGACTGGTAAGTTACCCAACCTTTTTCATCTTTTTTATTTTTATTTTTTTTCTCGCTCTTTGATTTAGAGCAACTTGACCTCCCTTCAAATCATAAATCCCCAAAAGGAAAACTATAAAGCACCCATCCATCCATAAGCCTCCCAAATTTCCTTGAAAGTCCAAATTACTAAACCCATATTACTCTTCAGAGCCCCATAATAGCGACACAATCCTTTTTCTTTTCTTTTTTTTCTTTTTTTTTTCTTTTCAATAGTGACACAAACTTGACATTTCCTATCTATTTCTCTTCTAAATCTTACCCTTTTGATTATCCTCTTAGAAACCCTAAATCCCCTAATTCTTACATACTTATACCACCATGGAACCCCAACCCTAACCTTTCCTAAATCCTACAACAAGTTATTGTCTAGAACCTCTAACGTAAGATTTGGTAAAACCCATGTCCTACATCATAGTAGCAACCATTTGATGTTGCCTCCAAGATATTGGCATAATAAAATCACTTCATTGTAGTATCTTTAATTCAACCATGAAGTACACAAAAAATATACAAGAGATATAAACATATCAATCAAGAAAATCATGAAAATTAAAATAGTGTAAAAAAATTATCTAGTGGTAAAAAGTATTGAAGAAAAAGACTTTGGGTGCATTTGTTAACGCCCCAATTACTTTTTTCCTTTTATCAGGGCACACTGCACATTAACCTGTGGCTTTTTTTGAAATTGTGAACAAAAAATTTTCAAAAATACCCTCCAAGCCCCAAATTACACATGACCGAACAAAAGCACATTTCTTCCTCTCTGCTTTGTTCTTTTCCCCTGCGCGTCTGTTTCCCCTTCCCCTGCATCTTCTTCTACCTTCAACAGAAAAAAGAGCGTCGTTCTGCACCCACAATGTCACCGTGCAAATCTTCAATCAATTTTCACATCGATTTCGTGCGAATATTTCAGACCTGTAAAATCCACACTGCGGATTTGAACGCCACTCCATTTGGCCTACAGTATATTTCTACCTATTTTCTCTTATAAAGAGGGCGACCATGGAAAAAATATCAGGGAAACTCAAGGCCACCTCCAACAAACTTGGAATGATATATTTCCCTCAAATCTTTTAACATTTTCTGCTTCCTTTTCCTCAAATGTTCCGTTTTACTCCTCAAAACCAATTTTCAATTAAGAGCAGAAGATTCACCTGAAGAAGAAGACTTGAGGAAGGTTTCCTTTTTCTGTTGAACGCCGCTGTTGAAGGTAGAAGAAGATGCAGGGGAAGGGGAAACAGATGCGCAGGGGAAAAGAACAAAACAGAGAGGAAGAAACGTGCTTTTGTTCGGTCATGTATAATCTAGGGCTTGGGGGGTATTTTTGAAAATTTTTTGTTCACAATTTCAAAAAAAGCCACAGGTGCAGTGTGCAGTGTGCCCTGCACACTGCACGATAAAAGGAAATAAGGTTGGGGCGTTAACAAACAGACCCTTTAGTTCTACTACCGTCTTCTCGCGGTCTTCAAGGCTCGTATTATTTATTTCCTTCCAAAGACACCACATTAAGCAAGCCAAAACCATCTTCCATACCAGTGCACTCTAGAAACAGAAACTGCCACTCATTATAAGAAAATGTATTCATTATATTTAATGCACACATCGTTCGTTTTTTTGTTTTTTTAATCTTTGTTCCTATGATGCTGGAACTATGTCATAAGACGTTAGATCTTCCTTGTTAACTCTTGATTTATAGCTTCCATTCCCTCTGCCTTGTTAACTCTTGATTTATAGCTTCCATTCCCTCTGCCTTGTTAACTCTTGATTTATTGCTTCCGTTTCCTCCTGAAGCTCTCTGACTTCAAATTCAAATTTTTCCTTCGGCTGTCTTTGCGGGCAATCCATTTCCAATTGAAACCGTTTTGTTAGAGATTCCCCTTTTTCCTTCCACTGTTTCTGCCTGAAATGCAATCTTTCAGCCTCCACACATTTCCATTTCGTCTCCTCCAAATTCCGTTTCGTCTCCTCCAACTCACGGTTTTTCCTGAAAAGCTTTCTTTGAGCCTCCTCCAAATTCCGTTTCATCTCCTCCAACTCACGTTTTTCCCTTAAAAGCTTTTTTTCAGCTTCCTCGCATTTCCATTTCATCTCCACACACTCGAAGCTGAGCTCGCTCACCCCAATAATGATGATAATGAAGATCACAAAAATTGAAAGAGTTAGTATTTTATAGATTTATATTATATGAAAGCAATTATGATTAATACAAACAAAAATGAATACATATAATAGCAATTACTTGCACGAGGTGCTAGTCTAGATGGGTATTTGATGCATTCACAAAAAGAAAAAGACTAGAAAATATTTGAGCAAAAAGAAAAAAAGGATTTTTTTTTTTTCCAATGACAACATGTCATCACCAATATTAAATAGGTGACAAAGTGTCGGTTTCATCAACAATATTGAGCAAAAGAAGAAAATATACAAGAGAAAAACACCCAACAATTCAAGAGGGAGAAAAAAGAGTGCAAAAATCTACAAAGCTAGAGACATGGGAAAAGGAGTTAATAGAGATTCGCTCAAATTGGGATTTAAGAAAAAGAATATGTATATCTGAGCTCATCTTATAACAATCATCAAATCTTCAAGCGTTCCTTTTAATGCTTAAGCAAATTAGACACGATAATTAGGTTATCTTTTTTCTTCCTACTTCTTTCTCATTAATTTCCAACAATGTCATCTCTTCAAACCCTGAGATTCCTAAAACTAAAACCATAATCATCCTTCCATCAATAAGCGTCCAAAATTTCCTTAAAAGTCTAACTTACTAATCCTAGGGTACAATTCAAAGCCCCATAACAGTAACCCAAACATGACAACATGACTTTACCTTTTGGTTTCTCCTCTAAACCTTACCATTTCTGTTATCCTCTTAGAAACCCTAAATCCCCATATTCTTACACACCTTAAACACCACAAACATTGACCTTAACACTTAGTAAACCCTAGAAAAAAACTTCTTGTACAAAAATCCGACAAAAGATTTGGTACAACCATATGTTGTACTACCTCTAATTCAACTATGAAGTTTTAACACAACAAAAATTTGAAACAGTACGACATCATCTTCTTTCGAACACATTACTATCAAAAGGCTAACCACAACTGGCCAAGCGCTACCATCATAGCCGCCTGCTTTCATTTTCAAATTATGTGCTACCCATAAAAATTAACAACAGTAAGGTATATACCTAACTAGATTCAAGCATGTACAACATGTATCTTAAAGTAGAAATGGTTCAGAAAGGTGCTAATAAAATTTATACCACCAACATAAGATGTAGACACTTGCACAGGGAAAGAACAAGCAAAGAGTAGATGTATCACTATGAAATCAATCAACCAGCTGGTCTCATAAGAATATAACATATTAAAGTCTGAACACATCAAATAGACAATATGTAACCACAAGCATCCACAAATATGCTTTATCAGAAGCAATATATCTACAACAACACAAAGCTCATACTGCTGTCGCTGATAGTATAATGGCAATAAAGTTGTGTATAAAGGAACTTCTGCCACCAACAAAACATCTCAAAAGTAGTGGCACTAATAAACAATACATAAATAAATTCGCAAATCATTGAAAGGAGAAATTTGATGAGATAATATATGGATAAGCTCATGGAATCATAAGTAGTCTTTTTGCTCTGAAAAATATTACTTTGGAAAGGAGTCAGGGTTATTCACATCAATAACACTATTTCAACCCTTTTTTTCCCTTTAAGTTTACCTATCGCACCCCACTCCTTCACTGCAACAAAGAGTGAGCAGCACTTATGTGGAAGATAACCTCAAAGATTCAAAGAGCAAACATTATATTTACAAATATAGTCCAAAAAAGTTCTACAAATTAGAATATTCTAATTTTAAGGTAGTTTAGTAATTTTACAGAACTGTGGCAGTATTAAAATTAGAAGTTCTATGGTCATTTTGGTAATTTGAGGATGTGCAGCATATTTTAATCTTGTTTGGGGTTGGTTTGAGTATTCTTTTGTTATTAAGAAATTTTTTCCTTCTCTAACTAGGAAGTTTAGCTTTTCCATATTATCTTAGGACTTCACTGCAATGTATGTAACCAAGCAAACCTTGTGAACTTGTAAACAATTAGAGAGAACTTGATTAATAAAATTTCAGCATAATTTGCTCTCTCTTAATTGCTATACTCCATTAAAATTTGTCTAGGTGAGACTCCGGTTCACAGCCCCTAGGCTGCACGTTTGATTCTCTGTTTTCACATGTTATTTTGACAACAAATCCACCATAATCCTTACACTAGTCTTTAAAACCAAAAAATCTTCGAATCTAAAGCCTTTTGGCCCACCTATATCGATCACAGGAAACCCTAATCACATAATTAAAGGTCTATCCTACATCAAGTACAAATTACCAACCTCTAGTTAAAACAAAATGTACATCTTAATAAACGGAAGATCTCTATGCTTACACAGAATAATTCAACAAATATAACTGATTTAGCCACCCAAGGAAACAATGAGGAACTAGTAGAATTTTGAATGGGTTTAGAAACAGATAGAAACTGAATTATACAAATAAAACAGTTAGAGCTGGAGCAGAAGGAAAACTTATTAAACCATGTAAGACTCTGTCCATGTATCCTGTTTTGTTATCAATAGATTTGAAATGAGTGTATTGTAAATTTCAACTTAATAAATAATGTTTTTGATGTTTCAAGAACAAGTGAGACCAAAGACAATTACAACCTAAAAGTTACTTTAAATTTTATTGAAAGATTCTTAAGAAGCATATACATATTACAACTCAGAATGTTGCAGGAAGCAGCCATTGAAGACTTGAAAAAGGCAAGGAAAACCCAAAGTTCCTGCCAACCTTTTGTTATATGGGGTGGGAAGTACCATCAACCCTAAGGTTGTCTTTCTTTTCTTCTTTCTCACTATAACCACAGGTCATATCTGCAGCCTAGAGCAAACAAGACCTTATACAACTGGAAAATGATACTAAACCCATCCTAACCACAAATCCTCCACTAAATAGCACCTAAATTAACTATAAGACCAATTTACCCTTATAGGAGCATTCTTCACAGCTCCAGAAAAGCAACCAAAACTCAAGATTTATTCTTTATTTCAATACCAAACCATATACCTTTTCTCGCTAGCTAAAATCCATTTAAAACATCTTTTGCTCACTTTTCACCATTACAACTTAACACAAACCATTAATAAACCTTGTTATTTTTTTACATCCAAACACAACCAAGTAAATCGAAAGTAGTGCCAAAAATAGAGATATTATGATCATAAAAGCTCAACTAAATGAAGCAATTTCTTTACCTAAAGTTGTTACTGTTACCAGTTGAATCCCACACTCAATAAAACAAATTAGATCTAATCAATCAAAACCCATTTAAATAAAAAAACACATCGTCTAGTATATAGCATGAATAAGATAGAATTGACTGAGAGCATTTGATGCTAAAACTTTGAGGTGAATCACGCTTTTACCTATTTTTCCTCTTCTTGGTCACTCTACTTCTGGAAACTACATTGAGCAATACAAGGTTCTCCCTGTAAGTGTCAACACAAAATGTGTGCATCTCCCCATGTATTCCCATTTTTGTAGCTTGTTGGCTTTCAGGGTCGTATGAGAAGAGCTCCCAATAATCAGGCTCACAATAACGAACTTTTTTTTTTTTGGTCTCCAATATTATATGACCATTCTTCCTGAAACCCAGCACTTTCTCAATTCCTCCGGCTATATTAATAGTGAACTGTTTCACCCAAGAATCAACCTCACCATACTCCTTCATCACCCATATGGAACAACAACCGCTTTCCCTGTTCCTATCATAACATAACAAAGCAAGCGATCCGCTAAATACACAAGTAACAAAATCAGTGTTCAAGCGGACCATATTATCTGGTAAGATCATCTTGCGAAACACTTCATCACGCAGATCAAACGACAAGACAAATCTAATGAAAGTCCCATTCCGCTGAGCACCTGCTACAAAATGTACAGAGCCTTTAAAGCAGGCTTTGGGTTGCCTCCAATCAGTAAGTACAGCCAAAGCTGGAAAAGAGGCACTGCTTAATCTCCAGGAGCCTGTGCTAACAGAGTAAACCTCAACCAGATATTCCTTGTTCGAATAAAGAAATACAATTCTCACCACCTTATAATCATTGGTTCGTGGATCAAATCCGAAGGCTTCGTGACACGTAGAGCTGCCGTGCTTCCTAGTCGTAATGCAAGGTGTTGGAAGAGTCACGTCTTTTCGAATCGACGGGTTCCAAAGAATAAAGCGCTCTATTTCTGTAAGGCATATCACACCATTCTCAGAACCAACTAACCTAAAATGTTTAAGACTACGGCTTTTTACTGGAAACTCCAGTTCCGTACACTCCTTGAATGCTTCATTATCGTGGAACAATTTGTAGTGCTCTAAATCCTGCTCTCTATGGCAACTAGAAACGCAGTACCTGAGTATGAAGGGTGGGTGTGGGAGATTGTTGCTGTTGTTGTTTAGAATCGATTGATTGAGATGGGAATCGATGAAGGCAGGCGTTGTGATGAGAGAGTTCCATGATTTGGAAACACACCTGAATCGGATTAGGGATTTCACGGGTAGTCTCTCGAGGATTTGGACCACCACTTCGTCTGGGAGATAGTCCGACATTGCTAACCTTCTTCTCGTTGCAGCTCAAACTGAAGAAATCGGAATCAAGAAAATGGAGTAGCCAAGATTTGGGGGGAAATCCGAAATCGCAGGTTTGGGGGAAGAGATTTTGGGTGAAATGAAAATTTCCCGCCTGGTGGAGAAAGAGGAATGTCTGACTCCGAATGGGTTTTGTCGGGAAAATAAAAGAGCCACGTAAGCATCAGTCGGCTAAAAGTCGAAAGATCAGGCTTGCATGCCGTAGAAAAACTACAGCATGCAAGCTGTAAACATAATAAAGGCAAGATCAATTGAAAAAAATTTCAATGGATTTGAGCCCCTAAAATTTTTTCATACTGTAATAAAAATTACAATATAGAAGTCTCATCCCATTTAGGGAATCAACTTTTTTTTTTTTTTTTTTTATTTAAAATTAAATTGGACCCACATCTTCAAGCACTCCTCTATTAATGAAAAGGTGGGCTCAATTTGATTTTTTTAAAAAAAAAAAAAGTTGATCTCTTAATTGATCTTTTAGAGCATTCTCATTCGGCTTCTTACTATAAGGATATCCTTATAGTAGGGAGCCAAAATTGATTTTTAACTATTTTATTGTTTACATCTGGCTCCCTACTTTGAGGAAAAAAGTAGGGAGCATGAAATGGCTCCCTACTAGTAAGGAGTCATTTCACTCCATATTCTTCTTTTTTATAATAAAATATTAGTTTATTTCTCCTACTTTTTAATTTTTATAATTTTATTTGTTTTTCTCTTTTAAATAAAGAATTAAAAAAAATTTAAATATTAATATTTAAATGAAAAAAGTCAAAGTGTATCCCTAAAATAGAGAGTCGGATGTAAGTGTTTATAAAAAGTAGTTCTCTAAAATAGGAAAAACTAATTTTACTCCCTACTTTGAGGATAAAAATAAGGAGCCGGATGAGAATGCTCTTAAAATGTGCTTAAACACTCCTCTATTAAATATAGCATTTCTCAAGTTAAAGCCCTAATTCCCTTTATTTTTCCTTCTCTTTTTGTTTTTGAATTGTGGTTTTTGTTTTTCCCTCTCCTTTATTATAAGCAAACCAATTGTAAGAGTAGAGAGGGTTACTCTTATTACAAATTTACAATGAGGGGTTGTTTTCACACCGGTAATGCTACGTATACTTCTATTTCTTCAAACACATATCCCCATACTTATAAGTAGTTTTTAAAATTATTATTAGATTAAAATTTAGTAATGATCTATAAAAAATTTAATAGTCATTTTAAAAAATATCTATAAATATGGGGAAATAGGTGTAAAGATCAAACTGAGAGTCATATATCATCTCATATACATCATATACATATATAAAAAAGCCAAGTTTTGTATTAGAGAGTGTCTAAAATTTCGACACATAGCATGCTTAAAATTTCAACATGTAGCGTGAATCTATATTTTTTAGTGAGTGAACCGATTTTTAACTCATAATTTTTAAACACTGAACCGGTGATTTTCAGTAAAAAACCAGTTCTTTAAGTAAAACTAAACCAGTCCATTAATTATGAAATTTCATTAAATTCAAATATTTAATGTAAGATATTATGGTCTCTGAACTTACTACCCTCTTAAACTATATAGAGAGAGAAAATTTAAAAACATACGACATTAACTACCCATAATTGACCTTATAGGTATTGCACGCATTAATTCCAAAAAAAAATAGCCATAATTGGTAATTAATCATANGATCATTTGTCTTCTCTTTCTCTCTCTTTCATTAATTTAGATTTCCCCCCATATTGGTTTTCTTTTACCAGGTTCTGTATCATTTTTCCATAATTGTTTTTCTTGGAGGTTATTGTATAAAGTCTAAGTGCATTGTATAAAGTTGTCTCTTTTAATTAAATTATGAACTCAAACTAAGTAGCATTTTGGGTGTGCATTAAGACACTTTGTTTTTCTGCCTTTGATTTTCTTTAATTGTCTTGCTTATTGTAGTGGACTTTGGAGATCTTCTAATCTCTAATGATGTTTACAATAAAACTTTCATTATCCTGAGTTTGTTAATGCTGAAAACATTTGGAGACCTGAGCTGAAGAGTATGCAAAGATATTTTGATGTCTTTCTTCTTACTTTTGGTTTTCAGAGAGTTGTTCCTTGTATTTCGAAATTTATTGTTTCTATTGTGATTTGACTTGCTCTTTTTCTTTCATAGTTATTTGCAACTCTTTAATGAAAATAGAAGCTATCATTGAAATTGTTATCCCAACTAGTTTTTGCTGTCTGCCTTTTTTCTTAAAGGCTTTGTTTGTGCTGTCAAATGTTATTTGAATGATAATGGAACCTTATAACATCCACAAATTATTAAATAGGATATATACTTCATCAGGTTTATTTATGGACCAAACCAATGTTTTCATTTTCCATCACAGTTTTGAGCTGGACTAATAATCTTGTATATGTTACTTTTTGTCATTTCTAAATTAGGTATTCGACAAGCATCTTTCGTAAACTAGTATCATTGTTGTTGCTGGCATCGTTGTTTTTTGATTTTGTGAATTTATGTAACTGTATATGTGTATAAATTCATAATTTATGTGGTTATTGTGAGTTTTATGTATTTTATTGAGATTTCCTTTTTCAAATATGTTGTGTCTTTGTTATTCTTGTTACTCTGTTTTAACCAATTTTTTTGGTGGGTATTTTCCTTGCCAGAAGGTCTCTCCAGGTTTTGGTTGAAGAATATCTCAAAAAGCTCCACCCCTGTTCAAGATGAGGTATTTATTTCTTTGACCATTTCTTTGATTTGTTATGCAATTCGTTGGACAGCTTAAGCTATTTTTCCTTGAATTACTGACTAATTTTTTTTTTGTTTGTTTTCCTTATTTTCTTTCCAGCCGACCAATGGAGGAAGATGTAAATTATTTTACATTTTGAGCAAGGTTCATTTGTAAATTTGTTATTTTTATATGTTCTTATCTTTTCTCTGCATATGCTTGTCATTCATGTAATGTTTAAATCCTATGGATTTGCTACTATCACCATTTTGTAATCTAGATATATATTTTCATTAGAGAATCATCAAAGCAACGGAGTAAACTTTTCCTTTTGTTGGTTCTTAAGTTAATATGGAAGTGTAATTTGGGGATATTGGCGTAGCAGGAAATGAAAACAGGGAAATTAGGGGTTTAGTTTTTGTTATCTTGTAATTTACAATAAAGTCTAGCACTCTACATGGAGCCTGAATTTTTTTGTAAGATTTTATTTATTTGGGTTTGTTTGTTTACTTTCTTTGTTATGACGTTAATTAATGACATAAATCAAAGATTAACCACAAATTTTTGCATGGTGCATATTTATGGAGCAACCTCACTTTTCTTAATGTCACTTGGCTTGCTACAAAGTAGCAAAATAAAAGTAATTGGGGCCATTGCAACCTTCAATATATTAATTGGGGCCATATCAATATTAAACAAGCTTGAAAAAGAAGAATAGACACATCTGGAATCCTGGATGATGAGATAACTATCAGTCATGACTCAATTCATCAAATATCAAAGTGTTACCTTAAATAATACATTAACAAGAGAAATGTTAATTACAACTATCAAGAACATTTATGGTTACAACTTTTATCTCTCTCCCTCTAAATTAAAGAAAAACCCATCGAGTCAAAAGAGGAGAATCCAAATGATGTTCTTCATACAAAATTGATTAAGAATATTGGCCCTAATGCTGATGAAGTATTGCACCTTTTTACTATCAAAAACATGTTACAACTTTCATCTCTCTCCAAATTAAGCAAACACTAGACAAAAGTAGGGAAGTCAAAGTGGTGTTCTACATAAAAAAGTTGATTAAAAATCCTGGTCCAATGCATGCTCTCCCGCCTTGCAATCAAGCGCTTCAAAGCAAAATATTCTAAAAACACCTGCATCAAGAAATGAAAAAAGGAGACTATGTAAGTATCTGATGCACTGTCCGTCTACCAATGAGAAAGAAAAATAAAAAGCCTAACAAACCATTTTGGCTTATTATAAGATTGTTATTCGAACATTCCATATATATGACCATTAAGATAGCTAGGTTGTGTACATGAGCTGTACTTTTTTGCTTATAATCTGTTTTTGGCATTGGGCTGCTACACGTCTAACATTTCCATATTTTATGAAATATGTTTTGCAATTGTTTATGGGTAAACTGCGTATAGGAGCTCAAAACCAAATCAAAGATGCATTTGGTAAAAGATGTTATTTCCATATTACAATTTCAAAAACACTGCTTCCATGTTTGATGTTTCTACATAACTGGAAATAATTTTTTTTTTAGGACTAGTAGTTTTAATAATATTTCTATTTTATTTAGTGAAATGATCAGGCTTTCCCATCTTCTACACAAGTTGTAAGTAAATCTAGTGTGCTGCAATTTTTCTGTACTAAATTCAAAATTTTTTAATTAAAGTTGGAAGTTTTTTATATCAACAATATAGATGTGAACTACAAAAAGATAAGGTTCAAAATTCTTGCTTGCAAGCAAAGGAGTCTATCCCAGCAAAAAGTCTACAGTTTATTACCTCCCCATTTTAGAGTAAAAAATGATAATAAATTTGCTATGGGAGAAGACTTCCAGGAAAAAAAAGAATCCAGTTTTCAAGCAAACATATAGCATCAGAAAGCTAACATTTGAGTCTCTAAAAGGGATAGGCATACAACATATAGGAAAAAATTACAAAGAAAGATAGCGTAATAAATAGATAGATAATAGGTGAACCAAAAACTGGCCCAGCAAAAAAGAAAATTCTTACAACAATGATCAACTTCAAAGACCAAACTACAAAATGCTAACTGATCTATGTATGGTACGTTGTCTTTGGACACTAATCCCATGGGCAAGAAAGATGAATCCCAGCCAAAAAAGTCATGGCATAATGAAAATTCCTATCTCACTGGCAGCATTAGAGCAAAAATCCAATGATAGCAGTATTGCATAAATTTTCATTAAGGAGATCAAAAAACCAGAGGCAATGTGAGCAAAACGAGCACCTCTGCTAATGCACATCAATAAAAAAAAAAAAGGGTGAAAGAGAAGTTATCTTATGTTGATTGCCGCATGAAAGGAACCAACTCCCTCATCTCTGCTCCATTTTCATTGGACAAGTAGTATACGTTCTTCCAGTTTTCTTCCGAGAATACTTCACGATGTCTAACAAAGGTTAATTTTGGTTTTCCCTCGCCACCAATGGAGATTACCCATTTATGAAAAGACAATCCTATATTATTAGGACTAGGATCCTACATTACCCATTTATGAATTCAATGGTTGGAAACTCAATCCCCCATGCCAAAACAATAAATAATTTCAACCCAAAAATCTTAATCTAAAAAAGAATGGAGGAAAACCACAAGCCAAACAACAGCCCCAATTACTAAAAATCTAACGGAAAAGAAACCCTAGAATTCAACCTTATATATTTGGAACATTGAACACACAAAAAGACAATATAGAAGATCTGAGATAGTTTAGAGAAAAAAAAATTAGAACGAAAAAGTAATAGATTCAAAGAAATTAATTGAGAATTAATGAGACCAAACTAAGTCCCAGGAGAATTAAAAAGTGAAAAAAATAAACTATAAAAATTAGACAGAAAATTCCTGACTATAAAAATAGCCTCTGAAGAAAGAGATGAATCAGAGAGTTATACTTTTGCGTCAGGGTAGCGTTTGGCAGGCCGGTTTTGGTGATGGGCGTCGCCAGTGGTGGATCTGTTGTTTTCGTGACGAAAGTGGCCGGTGGTGGTGTGGGTGGCGGTGCACGGGTCTCATTCAAAGTCTCCGGTTGAAGTTCACGGGGATGATGAGGGATTGATGGGTTCGTCGGATTTCGAGTTGTTGCCGGGTGGGTGGGCGTCGCCGGTGAGTGTGGTGGGTGAGAGGGGGAGGGAAAAGCTTTGGAGAGAAAGAGAGAGAGGGGAAGGGAAAACGTTTGGGGGAGACTCGGGAGAGAAAGAGATGGAGGGAAAAAAATGAAAATATGAGATTTGGGGATAGACCGCACGCGGTTTTGAGAATTTTCAATTTTTTTTTTTTTTTTTGGCTGGTTAACCCAAGTTGGGTTAACCAGCCAAAAATGCGGTTGGATTGCGGACACTTTCCCCCTGCGTAGCATTACTCTAAAAATAAATATGGAATCAATACTTAGAAAAAAAAAAAAAAAAAAAAAAAAGAGAAGGGGCAATGATATTTGCATACCTTCGGCACTAGGAGCTTCCATTGTCGAGGAATCCTCCGCACATCAGATAAAGTCTCATGAGGAGAACACTCCCAACCACCTGAGACGTAGAAATATCCATGCCTCCATTCCTTGTTACTGGAAAGGCTAGAAGGCAAGTTCAGAAAGATGGTTTGGTCCGAACTTGGAAGCCAATGGTTCCATCTCGGTACTGTTGCACTCAGTAAATGGAGAAAAATTCCTGAATGGACATTCGCTGTCCTTCGAGAATCATGGGCCACAATATGTATGCCGCAAAGAAGTATCTCCAACCGTTAGGTACAATTTGGCTTGGAGCTACTTGTAGGTATTCTAAAAATTCTCCGGGCTATAGGGAATGGGAGACGAAAGTCCGGCCATAAACCATTTATCAACGAGACATACCTCACCGCCGATGAAGTTTCCTGAAGATCCACAATTCTTCTATAGGAGAATAGGAGATCGGAACCCTAGCTCCATCTTCGATCGGAGGAACTTCCTCATCAACTCTGGCGCCGTCGCCCTCCGCCTCGACGGAATCATCAATATGAGGAACTTCTTCCTCTTCGCCTGAGAGTGTGGATAGGTGTCAGGTTCCCTAGAAGAAGCACTCTCAGAGCATGAGGACGACATTGTGAGAAAGAAATTTGAAAAGGTTAGGGTTTCAGACAAATGAAGAAGAGGGAAAAATAGGCAACAATGGCGAAAAACAGAAACAGAGAAAAGGTGAGAAGAAGGTCTGGCCAACCGATCTATTTATTCAGGGAGAAGAGATGGTGAATCGACAGGTGTTAGCTGTTGGGGAGAGGAAGGACGGCCGTCAACTCTCGGAAAACCAAGAGACGGCCGTAATAGTAATAATCGAGAGGGAAAAAGGGCGGCGCAATGATGAGATTGCGGATAAGATACGATGCGACGTGCGAAACCCTAGGGAATCGGATTTAATGGGCCCTTTGGGTTCCCACAGGATCTATGCCTTAAGAAAATTATGAGGGGGTTGACACGTGTTTTGCTACAAGGATGAGATCCCAAATGATATAACAGGCGAAACAACCCTGGGTTGACACATGGGCTAAATCCAAGTATCCCAGCCGAACAGAGGACTCCTAAAGAAAGAAAAGGTATTGAGACTGAATATTTCAAAAGATAATGTCTGAATTCCCAAAACCGAGTCTAGTCTCGTTGGGAAATGGGGGATAACTGTTGGGAAAATATTCCCTAGATGGGTCAATGGCTCAAAACGAGTTAACAAAGTGGGTCTATGAGAGAAGTCCAAGTTCGGCCCATTCAAGGAAAGATGAATCGGTCAAGGCTCCGCAACTCTCGGTAAATACCGAAGTCCAAAGGGCCTCAAACCTGCGCCCACGGATATATCGCGATCAGTTCACAAACTCTCGGTGAAATACCGAGAGTCATGAGGGTCTCAAATCCACATCCCGGATATGGCGTATTCTCTGAGAGTAAAGTACTAGAATCAGGAAGCAACGGAAGATCACTGATTTGGCGCCCAAACTCGGATATCTCGAGAAGCGGGGAAAAAAGATTCAGACGCTACTCCAGGTGGAATATTAAAGGAAGATGAATGGAACAGAAAGGTTCGTGATTTTATTACGAATACTCAATTTATCTGATTTAGAAATCTTGGAAGCCTTACTGACTTAGGCATCGGAGCTATCCCCCGCCGACACCCCCGCAAGGATCTCTGATTTTTCTCTTTTGTCCAAACAGATCACCAGAAATATACCCAGGAGCTCCCACTTTCGATACTTGGTGTTCTACCATCGGAAACTGTCTAACAAATCTTTTGTCATTATTGTATACAAAAGTTACATGTCTATACAATCATTTTGGAGAGATCAAGAAAACTTTCATTTCAAATACACAAGTTTCATACTTTGCTTAGACATGTACTATAAAAGAAAAAAAAATTGGTTTTCTATGTTGGAAGATAGAGTAAATTAAAAGAAAATTTTAAAAGGGGGCACAAATATAATTTTTTTTGGGGGGGGGGGGGGAATTATAAAAAACTATATACTTTAATATTTTAAAAAATTTGGGGGACATTCGTCCTACCACCCTAACAAATAGGTCCTCCCTTATTATATTCGTGTTAAGTCACATTACGGTTTACAAGTCGCGTAAAAATTGACAACCTAAATATCGTATATTGGGTTTGGATTATATTGAGACATGTATATAAGACTCTATAAGTCAATTTCACCCTAACTCATTAATTCAGTATTAAATTCGTATCAAATTTGCAGGTCGTATAAAAAATTGCAAACCCTAATCCATGATAATCGAGGGAATCCTTAGTGTGACACCAAATTAACATGTTGAACAAGTTTAATGTGATACTAATCACTTATACCATTATGTTTAAGGTAATATTCCATCGTACATGAATTCTAACCACTCGCTTTCCTCATTTTAGCTTTTGCACGAACGATAATACCCATCATTTGAGCTAGCTGTGCAGGCTGAGAATGACTCTTTTCTACTCATTGAAGGCACGTTGGTACACGAATTAGAGCTTAGGAATAAATAGTTAGTCCATTCAATATTTGGTTACTTTATTATTCACAAGAATAATTAATCATGTAAGAATAGTTATTTTCAAAATGAGAAATAACTATTCTTTTTCGTGATGTGAATAACACACCGACTAATATTCACACAAAACTATCCATTTAGAAAACAGTAACCTCTGGCTTTGCCAGTAGTGCCTTACAAACTCATTTTCTTACTATTTGTAAGTAGCTCCGAAATCCAACCCACATGACCCATTTATTTTCAAAAATCAAATGAACAAAAGGCTGAATAACAATGCTGGTAAATTCCCATTTCAGGTACCCAGTTCTTATTTTAATTTTTTTGATTGATTTTTTTTTTTAGATTTTGAATTATTGTTAAATATTTAATTATCTTAATTTTGGGCTTGAATGTTCCAAAGAAAGCCATAATTGTTCTTTGACATGTGAATTGTGAATATGGTACTCTTTATTAGCACTTAATCACTGACGCTTTTGGTTAATTAAAGCTGAGAATTGACTGATGCTTCTGGGTTTTGCTCGAAATTGGATGAGGAGTTACTTGTAAAACTACTTTTTTTCTTTTTTTTTTTTCTTTCTTTCCATTTTTTTTTTCTAATTTACTTGTGTAAACTAACTAAACAGGTATAGCATGAAAGCCGCAATATGATGTATAAACAAAAAGAAAACTGATAAATCGCATCTTGACCCTGGTGCTTTGGTGGGGTTAAGTTGTCTCATTGTTTGGTAATCTCTGCATATGTAGGAATGGCACAATAATCTGTTTTCCTCCTCTGTAAATGGGGTGTAAAAAAGCTGTCAAGCTTCCCGTTGAAAGGGAGGGGATTTGAGTAGCAAAAAGATTGTTGAAAATAATTCACAAGTGATCTCCAATTCCTTCCTATTATTAAACCAATTCCACTGATCAGTTTTGGTATTGAGGTTCCTTAAAGGTAAGCTAGGGTTTCCTTGTAGTTCAAATCTGGAGGTTTTCTTCCAGGTTCAAATTATCAGTCGTGTTGGACTTCATTGATTGTTGCCATTAAGCTTCTGATTCTACTTCCAGCTTTTAAAAGCCTTGATGGTGGGCTTCCATTTTTGACAGAGGATGAATGCAGAGGATCACTGAATAAGCTCTTTCCCAG
>FXXK01000634.1:232263-251359 GCA_900184695.1 Betula pendula | reverse complement strand
GGGGGGAATTTATAAAAACTATATACTTTAATATTTTAAAAAATTTGGGGGACATTCGTCCTACCACCCTAACAAATAGGTCCTCCCTTATTAATTTCGTGTTAAGTTCACATTAGGTTTACAAGTCGCGTAAAAATTGACAACCTAAATATCGTATATTGGGTTTGGATTATATTGAGACATGTATATAAGACTCTATAAGTCAATTTCAACCCTAACTCATTAATTCAGTATTAAATTCGTATCAAATTTGCAGGTCGTATAAAAAATTGCAAACCCTAATCCATGATATCGAGGGAATCCTTAGTGTGACACAAATTAACATGTTTGAGACAAGTTTAATGTGATACTAATCACTTATACCATTATTGTTTAAGGTAATATTCCATCGTACATGAAATTCTAACACTCTTTCCTCATTTAGCTTTTGCACGAACGATATACCCATCATTTGAGCTAGCTGTGCAGGCTGAGAATGAACTTCTTTCTACTCATTGAAGGCACGGTTGGTACACGAATTAGAGCTTAGGATAAAATAGTTAGTCCATTCAATATTTGGTTACTTTATTATTCACAAGAATAATTAATCATGTAGAATAGTTATTTTTCAAAATGAGAAATAACTATTCTTTTTCGTGATGTGAATAACACACCGACTAATATTCACACAAAAGCTATCCATTTAGAAAACAGTACCTCTGGCTTTGGCCAGTAGTGCCTTACAAAACTCATTTTCTTACTACTTTGTAACTAGCTCCGAATCCAACCCACATGACCCATTTATTTTCAAAAATCAAATGAACAAGAAAGGCTGAATAACAATGCTGGTCAAATTCCCATTTCAGGTACCCAGTTCTTATTTTAATTTATTTGATTGATTTTTTTTTTTTTTAGATTTTGAATTATTGTTAAATATTTATTATCTTAATTTTGGGCTTTGAATGTTCCAATAGAAGCCATAATTGTTCTTTGACATGTGAATTGTGAATATTGGTACTTCTTATTAGCACTTAATCACTGACGCTTTTGGGTTAATAAAGCTGAAGAATTGACTGATGCTTCTGGGTTTTGGCTCGAAATTGGATGAGGAGCTTACTTGTAAACTACTTTTTTCCTTTTTTTTTTTTCTTTCTTTCATTTTTTTTTCTAATTTACTTGTGTAAACTACTTAAACAGGTATAGCATGAAACCGCATATGATTATAACAAAAAGAAAACTGAATAAATCGCATCTGACCCTGGTGCTTTGGTGGGGTTAAGTTGTCTCATGGTTTGGTAAATCTCTGCATATGTAGGAATGGCACAATAACTCTGTTTTCCTCCTCTGTAATAATGGGGGTAAAAAAGCTGTCAAGCTCCCGTTGAAAGGGAGGGGATTTGGAGTAGCAAAAAGATTGTTAAAATAATTCACAAAGTGATCTCCAATTTCCTTCCTATTATTAATCCAATTCCACTGATCAGTTTTGGTATTGAGGTCCTTAAAGGTAAGCTAGGTTTCCCTTGTAGTTCAATCTGGAGGTTTTCTTCCAGGTTCAAATTATCAGTCGTGTTGGACTTCATTGATTGTTGCCATTAAGCTTCTGATTCTACTTCCAGCTTTTAAAAGCCTTGATGGTGGGCTTCCATTTTTGACAGAGGATGAATGCAGAGGATCACTGAATAGCTTCTTTCCAGGCAGCAGCTACCACATCATGGCTAGTGTGGTTCTTTGTCCAAAATGCCTCAAACGAAAGGGCTTTGGAAGGCCTTTATATTTCCCTCCAACATTGAGTAACAATTAGGCCACAATTCGAAGATGGGAAACTGCAGTATTTGGAAATAAAGATTACCACTCTCTGTTTGCCATGCAGTGATCCAACCTCTCCTTTATTTGTTTAAGGTAAAAGTGATACTAATCACTTTTACCATTCTTTGTTTAAGGTAATATTCCATCGTACATGAAATTCTAACACTCTTTCTTTGGAACCAACAGGTCGATAATGGACATCTTTCTGCTCATTAAGGGCATGGCTGGTAGGCAGATTAGAGCTTAGAATAGAAATGCTATTCTAGAGAATAGCTATATATTCCATTTATTTGGTTACTTTATTATTCGCGGGAATAACTATTCATGCTAAATACTTATTCTTCAAAATGAGAAATAGCTAGGAATAACTATTTGTTTTGTGATGGAAATAACACACCAACTAATATTCACATAAAAGCAGTCCATTGAGAAAACAGCCTCTCGTCACTGAACAATAGTGCCTTATAATACTCATTTTCTTACTATTTTGTACTCTATGGCCTCTAGTTCCAGCCACTTTGCTGGGTCGGTAGCTCAGAATCCAACCCATGACCCATTTATTTTCTAAGAACAAGAAACAAGCAAGGCCTAATAACACTGCTGGTGAGTCATTAAGAAGATTAGCAAAGGCTTTATTGAATTCGATATCTAAGTGCCATCAAATTCCTATTATTTTAATTCATTTGGTTGATTTGTTTATAGATTTTGAATTGTTGTTATCTTAATTTTGGCTTTTGGTGATTGTTCCAATGGAAGCCACGATTGTTCTTTGACATGTGAATTGTGAACTTTGGTACCTCTATTAGCATTTAATCACTGATGCTTCTGGGTTCTGGCTCAAAATGGCACAAAATTTTTATATGGTCACGACTGGAGAAGAAAAATCTTGCAAGGGATTCAAGCAAAAATTTCAAAATGCTTAAAATGAACTAATTACATATGAAGAGCTTACTTGTAAAGTACTTAAAAGGTTTATTTGAATAGAAAAAAAAAAAAAAAAAAAAAAAAAAAGTACTTAAAAGGTATAGCATAAAACCACACATGATTATAACGAAAATTGCAATTGGTTCCTGGTTCATTAAATTAGCAAAATGGATTTTACAACACCAGTGATCTGCCGTTGAAGCCATGAACTGAAAGATTTGTTGTCGAATCAAAACGCCAAGAAGAACAACTGCAAAAGACACAAGGAAACCTATTGTACATCAGAATGCATTTCAAGCTCCTAAACCAGATTAAACATTGTCAACTCAAAATGCAAGTTTAGCCTTATTACATGACCCTTTTTCTAAAGCATTTCAGTGTAGTTTTAATATTCTAGTCCCGGTACATAGTTAGACTATAATCCAATATTGTTGCTTTCAGGAAATTTCGTTCTAATATAATTTAATTGGATAACGTATGGTGTGAGTTTGAAAGTCTTCAATATTTCCAATTTATGGGGAAATATATCAGAAATATTACTCTTTAATGAAAATACTCCAATGCCATATTGTGGCATACAAGTCACAGTTTCGATCTTATACTAAATAAACTATGCATTATAACACATTAGTTTCAAAGCCCTCAAAACTGTGACATATGAGAATAAAACCCTTGAAGAATTAAGCTTTTAATTGTAAAAGATCCTATGAGATAACCTAAGTCTAATTACAACTGCTAGATCCTTGTTGTAACGTAGATTAGTATAAAGCTATTTTTAGTGATGAAACATTAAAATATCAAATTAATAGAAGCACAAAAACCAAAGAACTCAATTTAAAGTGTAAAAGGTTGTGGTAAAATTTCAAACTATAGCTTGGTTGAAACTCACCGGCTAACAAAAGTCTGTCTTAGTCAGCCCTATAATGTGAAGAATTTTATCATTACATACAACAAAACAAAACAAAACAAAACAAAAAATCATGGAAGTCATGTGGCTTAAAAGCGCATACACTGTCTGTCACCGAACTACATGGCAATTTGATCAATCAAGACTCACCCTTGTAGACGCTTCAACAAGTCCGAGTCACCGAGTTTGTATATTTGATATCGTTCTCCTTTAATCCTATACCTGAGACGGATAGTACGTACCTTCTTGAATTTCCAATAATCTTCCCCTCCATCTGGCTGCATACGTAGCACAAATTCTCTATGCATTTTATAGTAGTCGAGAATCTTTAGGCTTTCAAAGTGTTGGATTCCAGAGGGTACCTCCTTCATATGCGGGCATAGCCTAAACTAAATAACATATTAAATTCCAAAACAATATGAGCCAATCAAATTCCCTACAAATGAATATTTTGACTGTATTTTTCCAAGGTCACATGATAGAGTAATCACCATTGTATCACAGAGACATCAATACGCCATGAAGACATCAATTATGCTACGAATATATTAATTATCAAAAGACCAAGGATAAATTCATAAAATACTCACATGTAAAATTCATCAAGAACATTAATAACTTAAAAAAAAAAAAAAAGTTCACATACCTCCCTCGAACTACCACCCAATTAACAATGTTCTCTCAAAACTTTCAATTGTGACAATATCTACCCTCCTAAACTATTTAATAATTGTCAATGTCCTTAAGGCTAACAATAAAAGACAAAAATATTCTTATAAATTTGAAAATCATAATAATAATAATTTTTTTTTTTTAAAAAAAAGCAAATATTTATAATTTTTTTTAAAAAAATTTTACTTTCATTCACAAGGTTCTAAAATCAAATTTAAACAAGTAAAAATGATATTTTTCAAATTCCATTAGCTAAGCTACATACCTCGCTCGCTACCAAGTCGTCTCCCAAAAGTTGCAACAACAACTCACTCAGCACCAAAACTATTTATAACAATTCGTCAAAGCTAGCTTGAAAAACTACTATATATTTATTCTAATAAGCTAAATTTAAAATAAGAAAAACCAACACTATGAGCTACAATAATAACATACCAATAAATATGCCCTAATTCATAAAGTACACAAGCTAGTAACGACTAAACTTTACTTGGCAACCCTTAAAACTAAGACAGGACAGCACTAGAATTTCCACCAAATTCTTTCGAACACCCATTATTGCACATACATAATAGGTGCACCCTCCGGTTCAAACCGAATTTGGATTCTCTCCAGTTCAAACCGAGTCCACCTTTCACCACCCTTAACAAAAGTACACAAGCCAATAATGATCGACAACTATGAATGCTTGATCAGTACATCAATAATGTTCATTTGTTTACTATTAAAAGATGAGTTCTGTGTTCCTCATCCCAGACCCAACATTTAATACACGCCCTTCAAACCCCTATAAACTCTTATGGACATCTTTTTATTTTTGGATGAATTTATGGACATCTTCAAGCTTATTATTACCATATAGTACTGTATTTGAACGGAACTCCAAAGATGCGCGATGCTGCTTTAATTTCAGTAAACTACAAATGCCCTTAACCCGCTAGAAAAACTACATTACTATGTTTCAGAAGACAGCCCCACCACATTTGGTCTCTGCTTCTTTTTTTTTATAGAAAAAATTAAAAAAAAAAAAAAAACAGAAAATAAATACTAAGGTGAAGACAACCATATATTTTCATGTACAGCAAATAAATATTTGTCAAATCGTATGCGCAAGCAAGCCCATGATACTCAAGCCAAATAGCAACACTAATATTGCGGAACCTGCTTCTCAGCCTGCGTCAAGAGTTAGCCGTTCAAATATTTGAGCATCTCCACAGCCTTTTTATATAGCTCATAATAGCTATATTTAGTTAACTATTATGAGCTACTTAATCTTTTCAACAGATGTTTTAAAATGAAACATTTTTATCTATTTTGCTATAGTAAACTTTATACTTGGAGAAAACAAAAGAAGTTATTTTACATATTCTGCTGAAAATGAAAAATGGCTCATAATAATGACTATCATAAGCTATTTGCCTTTTTTGTTGGATTTGCTGACTCTAGTAGTAGTGGTTGTTTTAACTACTCAAAAATACACATTTTTCTATTTTAACTACGAATTTTTCAATACAAACTCCAACGTTTTATGTACCTCACCCTCAACTTTCATTAAATATTATTTTTTAATGTATTTTTTATTTTGAAAGTTGAGAGAGAGCAAGAAGGGAGAGATAAAGGGACCAATTGGATAATTTTGCTAATATTCGGTTAATTTTGGGGATTTGAGGGTGGGAACGGAAAATGTAGAGGCAAGAGGGAGAGGGAGAGGAGACAATTTACTAGAGATGGTTGATTGATTTTTATTTTCTTTTCGACTTTCCAAAACTGATTAGTAGAGAAGGTGCTTCTGGAGGGTTGATTTTCTGCATTTTTTTGGTCAATTGGTGAAAGGGAAATATTTGGCTGTGTTTGTGGTTGAGTGTTTGGCTGTAATTGTGGTGGGTTATGCAATGAAGGAGGTGGGATGGCTGCAATTTCTCTCTTAGTTTCTCTCGGTGTGGAAGACAAACAGAGGGGATTTGGGCGTGGTGAGCGAGAGTGACAGAGAAGTGGAAAAAAAAATGAATAAAATAAATTGAAAAATAACGTTCAAAAAAAAGTAGAGAGTAAAATAAATAATATATTGAAACTTGTATTGAAAAATAAGTAGTCACAACACAAAATAGCTAAAATGGCTATTAGTGAGATGCTCGATCTTAAGATAAGCGTCAGAAACTCCTACTCCATTTAGTTCTACAAAGCCCAAGAAGCATCACCTCCCGGCCCCCCTAAGAATCACTTTGACCATTTCAACTATTTTTTGTTCTTCTTTCACGAGTATTAATTATGTCACTCATATTTCCTTCTTCCAACTACTTCTCATAAACGCAAACACCCACAATCTAAATCTTCCCCTGTGAAGCAAACCAATGAAAACAAGACCACCCACAAACCAAAAACAGAAAATCCACATAAAAATTCAATCTCTAAAGCAAAAGAAAAGAATACCCAAAAAGAAGAGTCACGTTCAACAAAATAAAATAAAATTATGCTCACAAAGAACATTTCAGAAACTAGGGGAATTTGAAGCTTATACCTTGAATTACTTTGGGTATAGCTGCATTTTGTGGGTGAAGAGTTTGACAAAACAGGGGTCTTGGCGTTACATAACTATATGGTGGTGATGCTATATTAACCACAGATAAGAGTATTATATATTCAGTTTCATTTACCTTCAATTGGCTCGACTTCCCTTACCCATCACCTAGCCATTTAATTTTTAAATCCACCGTTGGATTGAAGAGACCTACATGTGGGTTCACCAATTCAATATCAGATTTGAAAAGTTAATAAAAGGGGATGGGTAAAAGATGGTAAGTAAATGATGTGTATCATTTTTCTATTAGTATTGTTAACGTGGGGTGACTTTTTCACCCAGTCAAGTCAGTGAGCCACAATGCTTCCTTGTCCTTGGTGTGGAAGGCTTTTTGAGTGGTATTAGGTGTCCGACCAAAGGAGCCTAGCTTGTGTCAATTGTTTATAGAAAGATAAATGATAAAAATCATTCTTAGAACTATCTTTCACCTATCTCCGTAAGGTGGATCAGTAAATTTACCATTGAATTTGTGAGACTTACACGTGAGTCATACCAATCTAATGATGAAGTTGTAAAAGAGATGATTGTGAGATGTTTTAGAGAATGAAGTGTAAGAGCACTAGCCGTCAACTTGTCTGAACAAAAGAATTTGTATTCCTGTCTTTTGTATTTTTTTTAATGAATAATTTTTATTGTGTGATAGTAAAATTTCGGTGTATTGGGGCTTTGAGTTCTGAATTATTTTCTGTCTACTACTTTTATACTTCATCTTTGATAATGAATTTCTTCGTTATCGCCTTCGCTAGTGGACGCACCTCATATTGAGAGAACTACTTAAATTTTTATTTTATTTGTATGAGATTGTCTTGCCTTATTTACCGTAATTGTGATATATTTTGCACAACACGTATAAAGTGCATGTGTTTGATAAAGGGTTAGATTGAATTGGAGGGTTTTTGAGTTTTGATGTGATATAAAGTAAAAAGAATGTTGTAAATTTTTTTTGTATGGAAAAATGAAAAAAGTTTTATTTTTTAGTGAGTTTTTTTATTTGAATAGTAATAAAAAGTGTTTGATGTAATGATAGACAATAAAAAAAATTGTTAAAAAGTGATTGATGAAATATAAAAAATTGGAATGCTTTGATGTGATTTATTTTTTTAGGTTTTAAAAAACTAAAAACCAAAAACCAAACTTTTATCAAACGGTGCCCATTGTTTTAGAGAATGGGTTGGCGGAATTTCCTTCGCACTCAAAAAAGGGTAAAGAGGTTCATTGAACCAGGATACACGCAATTCATATGTTTGCAACTCGTTTGAGATTTGGAAGGGGGTAAAGAGAATAGTACACTATATTTTTCTGGTCTATCATATTCATCAAAACCAAATAAACCTCTTCTTTTCCTTCGACCAATCAAAAATCTGGCCCATCATTCAGGGTAAAAAGGTTCGGCTAAAGTCGCTCACAAAGAAAATACAAAACAAAAAGAGTCAAAAAGTCAACGTATAGCTACGCGTTCTTTCCATTCCACTGGGCGTAAACGAGACGGTGATCTTGACGTGTGTGCCCCGGTAGGTGGTTCTGATTTTGTTGAAGATTCGCAGAGTTGATCAGTGATGCTTTGTTCATACCTGGTAATTTGTGTTTGAGGTTTGGATTTGGATCGTGTTAAAATATTGGTTGAAAAAATGTATAAATCAACTTTAATTTAATGAAGTGAATTAGACCTTTCACCTTAATTCATTAATTTTCAAGGGCGAAATCAAAATTTATGGCGTGAAGGATGAAATTACGTAAATTCATAAGCACACGTATACATATAGTCGCTCTTTATTGGCTCGATCAACACTAACGATCGGCCTACTTGGTGGCATACTGCCCATGGTGAGTTTTCCGTCAAAAGTGCTTATCACCTACAGAAGACAATTAATGTAGCTACTGAGGGCGAAAGCTTAGGATCTGATCCTTCGAGGGCCAATTGGCGCCACTTATGGAAGTTACGAATCCCACATGCGGCCAAAGTTTTTTTGTGGCGAGCTTGTAATAACACTTTGGCTACAAAAGCTAATTTATTTCGTCGGAAAATAACTGAAGAGCCCTTCTGTCCTATGTGCTCATCTCAAGTGGAAATCACTGGTCATATCCTATGGGGTTGCCCAGCTGCTAAAGCTATCTGGAGTATGTGTGGGAGCAAGATTCAAAAGAGAAGCTTTAAGCACGAGGATTTTTTTGCTATTGTGGCTGACTTACTTCGATTTCTGGACCAAGAGGATATGGAGAAGATGGTGGTTGTGGCTCGATCTGTATGGTTTAGACGTAATGCAGTGGTACATGGTCGCCAACTTTCCCCACTGCACACTATGGTAACCCAAGCTTTGGAGAATCTAGAGGCTTTTCAGAACACCAACTCTCGACAGCACTCTACAGTTGAGATGACGCTTTCCAAGACTCTCCAATGGCAAGCTCCCCCAGCAGGGTTTGTTAAGATCAACTGGGACGCGGCAGTGGACTCGCTATACCGTCGAATGGGGATTGGAGTGATTATTCGGGATCCCACGGGAAAGGTGCTGGCAACGCTGTCGGCACCTAAGAGCCATATTACAACTCTCTCATTGCAGAAGCTGTTGCAGCTCTCAGGGCGTTACATTCAGTAGGGAATTCGGTTTCCCTAAAGTGGTGTTGGAAGGAGATGCCCTTATAGTGCTCCAGGCTCTGCAATCTTCATCTTGTAACTTAAGTAAACTATGGTCACCTGATTGAGGAAACGCGAAGTCAGTTAAGTGGGTTACACACTTGGAGGATTAGCCATGCACGCCGACACTAAACGGAGCAGCCCACCGCCTCGCTAAAACAGCCCTGAGTCCTGACTCTTACTGAGGACCTGATCCATATTGCTGAGGTCCCTACTGTATTCGGATATTATAAGCTATGGAGCGATGTACCTAATCTGTTTGAACACTTCAATGAATTTCGTCCATTCCCTTCAAAAAAAAAAAAAAAAAAAAAAGAGCAGAAAAATCTTAAATTTAATTTCATATTAAATCTTTAGTTATTATTGTATACAAAAGTTTACATGTCTATACAATCATCTTAGAGATCAAGAAAACTTTTATTTCAAATACACAAGTTTCATACTTTGCTTAGACATGTACCAAAAAAGAAACATTTTTGGTTTTCTATGTTGGAAGAGGGGGTAAATTAAAAGAAAAAATTTAAAAGGGGGCACAAATATAATTTTGGGAGGACAAATTTATAAAAAACTATATACTTTAACATTTTAACAAGTAGGCCCACCCTTGCTAATTTCGTGTTAGGTTCACATCGAGTTTATGAGTCACGTAAAAAATTGACAACCTAAATATCACATGTCGGATTCGGATCATATCAAGACATGTGTATAAGACTCTATAGGTTAATTTAAACCATAACTCACTAACTTTGTGTTAAATTCATGTCAAATTCGCAAATCATAAAAAAATTGCGAATCCTAGTCCATGGTGTCTTAGTAAGAGTCACCATTATATTGAGGGAATCTGACAACACACATTAACATGTTCGAGACAATTTTAAACTTATTATCACTAATGTGATTCTAATCATTTATACCATTATTATTCCATCGTACATGAAATTCTGATACTCTTTCCTCATTTAGCTTTTGCACGAATGATATACCCATCATTTGAGGTAGCTGTGCAGGTTGAGAATGAACTTCTTTCTGCTCATTGAAGGCACGGTTGGTACATGAATGAGAGCTTAGAATAAAATAGTTAGTCCATTCATTTAGTTACTTTATTATTCACAAGAATAATTAATCATGCAGAATAGTTATTTTTCAAAATGACTATTATTTTTCGTGATGTGAATAACACCGATTAATATTCACACAAAAGCTATCCATTTAGAAAAATGTAGCCCTGCCTTTGGCCAGTAGTGCCTTATGATATTCATTTTCTTACCACTCTGTAACTAGCTCTGAATCCAACCCACATGACCCATTTATTTTCGAAAATCAAATAAACAAGAAAGGCTGAATAACAATGCTGGTCAAATTCCCATTTCAGGTACCCAATTCTTATTTTAATTTATTAGATTGATTTTTTTATTTTTTTTATAGATTTTGAATTATTGTTAATAATATTTATTATCTTAATTTTGGGCTTTGGTGACTGTTCCAATGGAAGCCATGATTGTTCTTTGACATGTGAATTGTGAATATTGGTACTTCTTATTAGCATTTAATCACTGACGCTTTTGGGTTAATAAAGCTGAAGAATTGACTGATGCTTCTGGTTTTTGGCTTGAAATTGCACAAAATGTTTATGGTCTCAACTAGAAGGAAAATCTTGCAAGGGATTCAAGCAAAAATTTCAAAATGCTTAAATTGAACTAATGACATATGAAGAGCTTACTTGTAAACTACTTTTTTTTTCTAATTTACTTGCAAACTACTTAAACAGGTATAGCATGAAACCGCATATGATTATAACAAAAAAAAAAAAAAACTGAATAAATCGCATCTGACCCTGGTGCTTTGGTGGGGTTAAGTTGTCTTATGGTTTGATAAATCTCTGCATATGTAGGAATGGCACAATAACTTTGTTTTCCTCCTCTGTAATAATGGGGGTAAAAAAGCTGTCAAGCTCCCGTTGAAGGGAGGGATTTGTAGTGGCAAAAGATTGTTAAAATAATTCACAAAGTGATCTCCAATTTCCTTCCTATTATTAATCCAATTCCTCTGATCAGTTTTGGTATTGAGGTCCTTACTGGTAAGCTAGGTTTCCCTTGTAGTCAGCATTAATTCTGACTCTTGACTAATCAGCAGACGAGTAAGTCAGGCCATCTTTGAACCAGCATACACATAATTAGGTTATGTTTAGTACATACATGAAATGACTATTTTTTAGAATAGCCTTATGCAGAATGAATGGAGTATAATAAATTAGCTTTGTAATAGTCATTCTCATGATCATGATGGGATAGTTATTCTTTCAATTAAGAGAATAATTATTCCTCTTAAATTTGAGAGAAATAAATATTTCATCAATTAAAGGAATAATCATTTCTTCATAGTTATCGAGATAGCTATTTTAAGGCTAATTTATTTTACTCTTTCCATTCTTAATAAAAATTATTCTCTAAAATAGTCATTTTACGTACCAAACGTGTCCTTAATGTTTGCAATTTGTTTGAGATTTGGAAGAGGGTAAAGAGAAAGGTACAACAAGTAATTCTTCTTGGAAAGTCATTCCCTTTTGACCATTTCTTACTCTTGACTAATTAACACATGTAAATTGGGTGATCATTGAACCAGGATACACGCAATTCATGTTTGCAACTCGTTTGAGATTTTGGAAGAGGGTAAAGAGAATAGTACACTGTATTTTTCTGGTTCTTCTATCATTTTCTTCAAAAGAAAATAAGTATACGTACAACCTCTTCTTTTACTTCGACCAACCAAAAGTCTGGTCCATTGTAAAGGACTTACTGATTTTGATTGATTTTGGCTATTATTTATAGGAAAGTATGAATCAAAATAGGAAAATATTACAGAAACGTATTAAATGATAATGGCTCTTTGAGAGGCCAATCTCTCCGGCTCAACAATGGACACTAAAAATATTCTTTTTCTCCCCCTCTTTTTGCTGAGCAAGTCTCTTCTTATAGACCCACTCGGTTACAACCTCCTAATAGAAATTGCCAACTATTTGTCTAACAACCTAATAGATCCATTACAACTAGATATTTATTAACATAATAGACCCATAAAGGCCCACTAACCTCATAGACCCATTAAAGGCCCATTTACTTAATAGACCCATTACATTTCTCATTTCTTCAAAACACCTTAGCCCGCAAGGTGTGGTAATCAAGCAATATAAAAATAGAGACTACTCTTTCATTTACAACATTGTGGGTAATGTTGATCACCATAGCCCATTCGTTCGTAAGGCCCAACTTGTTAATTTGGTAGCCCAACTCACTCTATTGCCTAGAGAAAGAAATTCCAGCTTCCATACTACCACCTCAATTAATTCCACACTACACACACGATAGCTCCTTCTGACAAGTCCAGCTACTCCACACTTCCATTTGTAGTGGATGTGAACAGGAAACGTGCCTTTAACCCAAAGGCCTCTGTGAATGTTTTTTTTTTTTTTTTTTTTTCCACCTGCCAACACATTTCTCACGCGCACACACACTAGGTACACAGTATTGATGACCTTTCACTGCATCGTTTCCCCCTTTTTTTTTCCTTTTTTTTTTTCACCTGCCAGCCTTTACATGAATCCAGCACAAATTCCAATTCCCCATGGACAGCTAGCACGCCTCACCTCCTGTCACTTTGTCTTCCCCAGACCATTTGTGCTTCTACCACTCTCCATCTTCCATGGAATCTCCTTATTTCCAGCTGTCTGCATAGGGCTTTCCATTTTTGTAGAACTAGGCAGAACGCTTGCTTGCCTGCGCGCTTTCAAGAGGGCTTACAGAAATACAAGTAAAATCTACAGACATACTTACTCCCCTTGAAAGGTAGCGAAAAGAATTCTGCCGAGGCGTGACATCTCCCCGAGAATTTCCACTTAATAGGCCACCATTCCAGCCAAACAGCGAGGGTTTTTCCACCATTCCACCATTTCAAGTTTTCTTGCCCTTCCGTGATAGTTGCAGGAGGCCCAGTCCTCGGCACCCACAACGGCTTCCACCAAGGGAACTTTCAACGCCATCAGTGTTTTAAACCCACAATTTTTCAAAGCATAAGAAACACTCCATAAATTCACGGTGTTGTTCGAAACCCATACCTCACCCCTTTCAATCGAGGACTGAAACACAAATGAGCTCCAAATCTGAATCGCCGCCCTCAGCTTCATCTCCATGATCAGATGGCTCTCTTCCATGGGCTCGATCTCCGTGGACAAGTCTAAACCCTCATCTACAATGGATTTTTCTACATCATCTTTGAGGGAGTCTTTCTGGTTGGGATCTTCAAGGCTCTCTGCCTTCTGATGGTCGACACCGATAGGTATTTTCTTGATCTGGTTGTCCTTTTCGAAGGGACTTTGTTCTTCGTTTTCTTCAATGGATTTCACTTGAGTACCAGAAGCCATATCTGCCTTCTTGAGTTGCTGGTTGTTTGCTTCTTCTTGCTCAATTTCCTGCACAATCCGAAGAAGATTGTCCCATTTACACCCCAAATTGTGTGTTCTCCACCATTACCTTCATAGTTTGTTGCAGTTGGCTCAATACCTCCAACGCCTTCTTGGAATTTCATTGTAGGATTGTCGGCCTTGATACCAATTGTAAAGGACTTACTGATTTTGATTGATTTTGGCTATTATTTATAGGAAAGTATAGATCAAAATAGAAAAATATTGCAGAAATGTATTAAATGATAATGGCTCTTTAAGAGGCCAATCTCTCCGGCTCAACAATGGACACTCAAAATATTCTTTTTCTCCCCCTCTTTTTGCTGAGCAGGTGTTTTCTTATAGACCCACTAGGTTACAACCTCCTAAGAGCACTCACATTGGGCTCAATAAAGTAGCTAAAAAACTACTTTATTGAGCCCTGTAACAAAAATTTTTAAAAAAATTCTCATATTCGGCTCAGCAAAATACCCAATATTGCTACAGTGCTCAGCAAAGTTGCTGAGCACTGTAACTCACCAAAGCAATATTTTAATTAATAAAATAATGATCTCTCTCTCCTCTCTCCTCTTTTCTTTCTTTTTTTTTTCCAGCGCCTGCTTCTCTAGCTCCTGCTCCTGCTCCTTCTTCTTTTCTCCTCTTTTTTTTTTTTCTTGCGCCTGCGTTCCTCTTTGGTTTTTTTTTTAAGTAATCCTCTTTGGTATTGAATGCTTCTTTTCTTTTTTTTTTTTAAAAAAGACCTTTAGAAAAAGATCGAATTTATTTTAAAAATGACAATTATGAAAAAAAATGAATTTTTAAAAATATGATCAATAAAAAATGATAAATTTTGGAAAATATAATTGTTAGAAAATGATAAAATTTTAAAAATATGATTGTTAGAGAAATAATAAAGAAAGAATAAAAAATGAATAGATAATGAATATTTAAATGAAATAGTAAAAGTTGTTAGCTAAAATACTGAGTCGGATGTAGGTTATTTTAAAAAGTTGTTAGCTAAAATGAAAAAAGTGAAGTTTTAGCTAAAATTTGACCAAACATTTGCTAAGGCCAATGTGAATGCTCTAACAGAAATTGCCAGCTATTTGTCTAACAACCTAATAGATCCATTACAACTAGATATTTACTAACATAATAGACCCATAAAGGCCCACTAATCTCATAGACCCATTAAAAGCCCACTAACTTAATAGATCCATTACATTCATGGAAAAAAGGGTCCGCTAAAGTTGCTCCAAACAAAAAAAAATCAAAAAGTCTTAACGTATAACGAGGTGTTCTTTCCATTCCGTGGCTCCGATTTTATTGAAGATTTGAAGTGTTGATCGGTGAGACTTTGTCCATGGTAAGGTTGGTAATTTGTGTTTGAGTTTGGATTTGGGTTGTGTTAGAATATGGGTAAAAAAATGGTATAAATCAATTCTAATCTAATTTATTTAATTAAGCGGGTCAGATATTTACATTGGGTTTATGAGTCGAAAAAAAAATTGACCACTTAAATATCGCATGTCAAATTCAGATCATATCGAGACCTGTATAAGACTCTATAGATCAATTTCAATCCTAACTCACTAAAAGTTTGTGTCGAATTTGCGGATTGTGTAAAAAAATTGCGAACCCTAGTCCTTGGTGACTCCTAGTAGAGTAAGAAAATCCCCAATGAGCTCTTCATAGTTTCTTCAAATTTGAGGAGAAATGCACTTTCTCTATTTTATGTAACCACTTTTCAAAACTCCTAAATTACAAATTCTCTAAATATTTCTCTACTTTAACTAAATATTCTTTTTATTCATTGAAGGCCCCACCAACTTTACTATCTCACTTATTTGGGGAAACTTTGATGGAGAGAGAGAAATAGTAGTGATGAGAGAGATAGTGAAAGGAAATATAAAAGATAAAAAGTAGAGTAGAGAAAGAATTTTGTTCTCCATATTTGGAGAGAGATTTGACAAAAACTAGTTTGAAGAAATTATAAAAGCTTGTTGCAAGGGGAACATTGAGAAGTTTCTCTAATATTTTGAGACAATTTCAAAATAAAGAGCTTGATGGGATGCTCTAAGAGACTAAAAGTGCGTTTGGAATTGCGATTTTGTAGATAAAAAGTGTGATTTTAAACCAAATTGTAAAAAATAGATCGTTTGATGATTACGTTTTTAAAAAATTGCGATTTGAAAAAGTAGAAAATCTGCGTTTTCAAATCGCATGTAATAGGGTATTTTTTTTAAAACGCAAAATTTTAAAGGTTACACTGCGATTTTAAAGGACAAACCGCGATTTTACCAAACGCTTAACTGCGTTTTAAAAATTACTTTTTAAAATCACATATTTTAAAATCGCACTTTTTTAAAATCGCAATTCCAAACGAACCTAAAGTGACTAATATCGAGGGAGTCATTGGCATGACATCACACGTTAACATGTTTGAGACAATTTCAGACTTATTATCACTAATGTGATATTAATCACATATACCATTATTATTTAAGGTAATATTCCATCGTACATGAAATTCTAATACTCTGTCCTCACTTAGCTTTTGCACAAACGGTATACCCATCATCTGAGCTAACTGTGCAGGTTGAGAATAATTATTCATGTAGAATAATTATTTTTCGAGATGGGAATAACAAAAGCTATCCATTGAGAAAACAGTACCTCTGGCTTTGGGCAGTAGTTCCTTATAATACTCATTTTCTTACTACTTTGTCACTCAATGGCCTTTGATTCCCACCGCTGTGCTGGGTAACTAGCTCCGAATCCAACCCACATGACCCACTTATTTTCGAGAATCAAATAATTAAACAGGAAAGGCTGAATAACAATGCTGGTCAAATTCCCATTTCAGGTACCCAGTTCTTATTTTAATTCATTTGGTTTATTTGATTTTTTTTTTTTTATAGATTTTGAATTATTGTTAATAATATTTATTATCTTAATTTTGGGCTTTGGTGACTATTCCAATGGACGCCATGATTGTTCTTTGACATGTGAATTGTGAATATTGATACTTCTTATTAGCATTTAATCACTGACGCTTTTTGGTTAATAAAGCTGAAGAATTGACTGATGCTTCTGGGTTTTGGCTCAAAATTGCACAAAATGTTTATGTTTTTGACGAGAAGGAAAATCTTGCAAGGGATTCAAGCAAAAATTTCAAAATGCTTAAATTGAACTAATTACATAGGAAGAGCTTACTTGGCAACTACCTTTTTTTTTTTTAATTTACTTGTAAACTACTTTAACAGGTATAGCATGAAACCGCCTATGATTATAACAAAAAAAAAAAAAAAACTGAATAAATCGCATGTGTAGGAATGGCACAATAACTCTGTTTTCCTCCTCTGTAATAATGGGGGTAAAAAAGCTATCAAGCTCCCGTTGAAGGGAGGGGTTTGTAGTAGCAAAAAGATCGTTAAAATAATTCACAAAGTGATTTCCTTCCAATTATTAATCCAATTCCCCTGATCAGTTTTGGTATTGAGGTCCTTACAGGTAAGCTAGGTTTCCCTTGTAGTTCAATCTGGAGGTTTTCTTCCAGGTTCAAATTATCAGTCGTGTTGGACTTCATTGATTGTTACCATTAAGCATCTGATTCTACTTCCAGCTTTTAAAAGCCTTATTGGTGGGCTTCCATTTTCGACAGAGGATGAATGCGGAGGATCATTGAATAGCTTCTTTCCAGGCAGCAGCTACCACATCATGGCTAGTGTGGTCCTTTGTCCAAAATGCCTCAAACGAAAGGGTGTTTGGAAGGCGTTTATAATTCCCTCCAACATTGAGAACAATTAGGCCACAATTGGGAGATGGGAAACTGCAGTATTTGGAAATAATGACAACCACTCTCTGTTTGCCATGCAGTGATCCAACCTCTCCTTTATGTGAGACGGTTTTAAACTTATTATCACTAATGTGATACTAATAACTTTTCCCTTTTTTTGTTTAAGGTAATATTCCATCGTACATGAAATTCTAACACTCTTTCTTTTGCACCAACAGGTCGATAATGGACTTCTAATACATGAAATTCATTTTGTTGATTTCTTTATAGATTTTGAATTGTTGTTATCTTAATTTTGGGTTTTGGTGATTGTTCCAATGGAAGCCACGATTGTTCTTTGACATGTGCATTGTGAACTTTGGTACCTCTATTAGCATTTAATCACTGATGCTTCTGGGTTTTGGCTCAAAATTGCACAAAATATTTATGGTCACGACTGGAGAAGTAAAATCTTGAAAGGGATTCAAGCAAAAATTTCAAAATGCTTAAAATGAACTAATTACATATGAAGAGCTTACTTGTAAAGTACTTAAAAGGTATAGCATAAAACCACATATGATTATAATGAAAATTGCAATTGTTTCCTGGTTCATTAAATCAGCAAAATGGATTTTCTACAACGCCAGTGATCTGTTGTTGAAGCCATGAACTGAAAGATTTGTTGTCGAATCAAAGTGCCAAGAAGAACAACTGCAAAAGACACAAGGAAAACTATTGTACATCAGAATACGTTTCAAGCTCCTCAACCAGATTAAACATTGTCAACTCAAAATGCAAGTTTAGCCTTACTACATGACCCTTTTTCTAAAGCATTTCAGAGTAGTTTTCATATTCTAGTCTCGGTACGTAGTTAGACTATAATCCAATGTTGCTTTCAGGTAATTTCATTCTAATATAATTTAATTGGATAATGGATGGTGTGAGTTTGAAAGTCTTGAATATTTCCAATTTATGGGAAAATATATCAGAAATATTACTCTTTTATGAAAGTACTCCAATGCCATATTGTGGCATCACTGGCATACAAGTCACAGTTTCTTATACTAAATAAACTATGCATTATAATACATTAGTTTCAAAGCCCTCAAAACTATGACATATGAGAATAAAACCCTAGAAGAGTTAAGCTTTTAATTATAAAAGATCCTATTAGGTGACCCAAGTCTAATTACAACTGCTAGATCCTTGTTGTAACATAGATTAGCTGTATAAAACTATTTTTAGTGATGAAACATTAAAATATCAAATCAATAGAAGCACAAAAAACAAGGAACACAATTTAAAGTGTAAAAGGTTGTGGTAAAATTTCAAACTATAGCTTGGGTTGAAACTCACCTGCCAACGCAAGTCTTACTTAGTCAGCC
>FXXK01000634.1:199253-231979 GCA_900184695.1 Betula pendula | reverse complement strand
CAAGTCCAAGTCATCGAGCTTGTATATTTGATATCGTTCTCCTTTAATCCTATACCTAAGAGCATTAGCAGCAGCTTCCCTTAAACCCTATTCCCTTCCCTAGTGTAAGGAAAACTGTTAAAAAAACACAAAAAAGTCCCTGCAGCAGCTTCCCTAAGTGTTCCCTAAACTATAGAAATACCAAGGGAACCACTTTTGGTTCCCTTCATCTAGGGAACAAAAAATGGTTCCCTTAGCATTATTTTAATATAAAAACTTTCTCTCTCCTCTCTCTCTTATCTACCATTTGTTTAAAATAATATTTAAATAATTTATCTTTCCTCTCTCTTTCTTCTAGCATTTAATTTAAATAGTATTTAATTCATATAAAGAAAGATGAAGGGAAGCTGCTGTGGAGTGCATTTATATAGGGAACTAAAAAATGGTTTTGTTCCCTACATTATAGAAAAATTGAAGGGAAGCTGCTGCTAATGCTCTAAGACGGATAGTACTTACCTTCTTGACTTTCCAATAATCTTCGCCTCCATCTAGCTGCATACGTAGCACAAATTCTCTATGCATTTCAAAGCAGTCGAGAATCTTTAGGCTTCCCAAGTGTTGGATTCCAGAGGGTACCTGCTTCATATGCGGGCATGGCCCAATCTCTAGTTGCTCAAGACCAGGCAGTGATCCTTTGTGTATATCCACCATCTTTAATTTTTTCAACTCTCTCAGTGTGAGCCTCTTGAGTTTTCTAAAGCCGCCATCCTCAAAATGTAGCTGCTCCCCATTATACGCATGATTGAGGGAAAGAGTAGTTAGATTAGGCAAAGCCTGGACATACGGCAATGGATCCTCCTCTAATGATGAGAAAGATAAGATTAGTGTGACCAAATTCTGAAGCTCTAGAATCCAGTTGGGCAACTTCTCTAATCGCCCCCTTAGAGCGATATGCTCTAGATATGGAGGAGGTGATGAAATTGATTGTAAGTCTATAATCTCATCTTCACTGATTGAGCCTACAAGCAAAACTTTAAGGTGGACCATATTTTGTATGGAGGTACACAAAGTCTTCCCACGTTCTGCAGTCATATTTGAAATGCCCAACTTCCTCAATTGACTCAACTTTTTGAGCTCTTCAAATAGACCAACCCCATGATGATTTGCCTCAATAATTAATAGCGTCTGCAAGTTGTTTAAAGATGCAACCCCTTCATGTACTTTTACTCCTCGCACTGAATAAAAGCTACTTTTAATTTCGAAGTCATGAGAATAAGCCCAAATATGTCTTAGCTTATAAAGCCTAAATATCTCAATTGGTAGCTTATGCACAACGGTTTCAATGAGATTTAGTGTCTGTAGGTTCTGTAGCCTACCCACTGACTTTGGAAGTATCTTCACTTTTGTTCTTCTCAAACTTAAGTACTTCAAGTGGAATAAATTACCAACTTCTTGAGGAAGATAATCAATAGGAGCATCCTCAAAATCCAGCACTTTCAAGAGTTTGAACTTTTTGAACAATTTAATAATGAAAGACCTGGGCATTTCATTAATGTTGAAGAGAAAAACTGAACGAACCCGAGAATACACACTTGTTTCAAAAACATTTTCTCTAGCATTGTGGATTGATAGGCACCGATTTTTTCCATGGAAAGTTGTGTCACTTGCTTCCAAAACTTGACATAAATTCAACTCTCCAGCCTTCGATAGGATGATTTCATGTAGCAGAACATGGATTCTGTACTTTTTAGATATCTCATAATCAAGCTCCCCAAATGAAACTTGAACCAAATTTCTCTGGATGAGCTCCATTAAGTATTCTTCTGCTACCTCTTCTAATTGTTTGCCTTTGTTTCCTTTAATGAAGCCCTCAGCTATCCATAACTGAAACAATCTCGAATCAGTGATTGAGTAGTGCTCCGGAAATATGCCGAAGTACAAGTAGCAAGACTTTAGGTCACACGGCAGATCATGATAACTGAGAGAGAGAATTTTTGTGATACTTGTAAGGTGGGAATTACATTCTAGCTCAAAATTGAGGCTATCATGCAACTTCTGCCATTCTAATGGCACTTTTTCCTTTGTTGACAGAAGACCACCTATAGCAACAACTGCAAGTGGCAGGCCTTCACATTTTTTGACAATGTCCATAGACAGTCTCACCAACTCTTTGGGACAACACCCCTGTAACTCGGTCCGAAATGCCTTTCTACAAAACAATTCCCAAGACTTATCTTGAGACAAAGGCTGTAGCTTGTGGACTTGATCAGATAAAGATTCTTTACTGGAAACACCAATGAGATCACTGCGTGTTGTGATGATAATCCTGCTGCCTCTCTCATTGCATGGTAAAGCATATTTCACAATCTCCCAAAACTCTCTCTTCCAGACATCATCAAAAACCACAACATACCTCTTTTGCTGTAAATATTCCCTCAATTCGCTAATTAGTGTGATCTCGTCCATCCTGTCCATTTCCCCTGGAGCCATTTCTTTTGCTTGGTAGATTTGATTTTTCATGGACATAAGTATCTTCTGCACATTGAATGACTGAGACACAGTTATCCAAACACGGTAGTCAAAATGTCTCTTCACTGATTCATTCTCATATACTTTCTTAGCAAGAGTTGTCTTACCAATTCCGCCCATGCCTACCATTGAAATCATAGAGCGTTGAGATGCTCCCCCCACCAACCAACTTACAAGTTCATCCCTTGTAGACTCAATACCAACAACTTCATCTTCCTCAATGAAAAGTGAACCCACTCGAGGGTCATGCCATGTAACATTTGTCGCACTGCTATTTGATCCTTGCTCTGAGGAAATAAAACCATATCTTTCACTTCGTTCCTTGATTTCACGGACTGATATTTTGATATCTTGAATCTTGGTAGCTATGTCATGACGCGGTTTTAGTTTTGTCAATGAACAGACAAATTTATGGCAGAAAGCAATAAAAGTTTGCTGATGACGACGTTGTGCCACATGAAGAACATATTCATCTAGTACATCTTCTATATGATAGGCTGTTTCTCTCACTTGTTTCACCCATGTTTTGACGCCATCTTTAAGGTCTTCTTTATCTGCATCTTTCAGAAAACACTGGATGCTCTCCAGTTCATCTCTAATGTCCACAACTTCCAGGTGGACACCCCTTAGTAGCTTTGATTCATGAACGATCAATTGAACCAGCTCATTGATGACAAGGGTCACAACGGTTTCTGTCATGGTTTCCTCTCTGATCTTCACCTAGTAAATGATACTGCCACAATTAGAAAATAATTGGGGATAATTGTCACGCCCGAGCCCAAAGTAGGACATGACGCTTATTAAAAACTGATATTTTTTTTTATAAGTAATTGAAATATCATAAAATAGCGAAAGTGCAACCTAGGAATACAAGAACTATACAAGAGAAATACCTAGCAAGAATGAGAAAAAAGAACAAAAAAATCATGACAACTAAGCAACTTACGTAAGACGAACGTAGCTGTCGAAAGATAAAGAGAATTAAAGAACAAAAAATATTTATGCTAAGAACTGATACTAAAACTAATGAAAACATTTTCTTACAATTCTATTTCATCCAAGAACGAACTATTTATACTACCAAATTACTTATAAAACATCAATTAGAGATCTATAAATAATCCAACAAAACAATACAAAATACATTTTCTTGCTAAAGTACTCCATTTTAAAGTATTCCCAAATTGCACAATAAATCAAAGATCTAAATTCAGCTTTAACATATATTTTCCTAGCAACATAATCTGTGTCCAATATACTTAGAAATTACAAACTCAATCAACTCAATGTCATCTACCAACCATACAAATAACTAATACAACAACTTTTTCAATAAAATAAAATAAAATACAACATATTTACTGAAACCTCTACTTCTAACCGTACTCCAACAATCATGTAATTAAGTATCTCATCTCAAGGGACCTCGGGCTAGTTCTTAATTTTTTTTAAAAGGAAAAAAAAAACAAGAATCAGTTAATGCCCTGTAAGCAGCATAGATAATAGGGTTAGGGAAATTGCAAGTTTAAGCTAAATAACATACCAAATTCCAAAACCGTATGAGCCCATCAAATTCCACACAACGAATATTTTGACTATGAGTTTATCCAAGGTCACATAATAGAATAATCACCGTTATGCCACGAAGACATCAATATGCCACATATACATCAATTATGCCATGAAGACATCAATTATTAAAGAGAAAAATGCATTTTTGATCCCTATGGTTTGAGGTTGTAACAAATAGTTTCTTGAGGTTTAAAATGTGACACAACAGTCCCTAGGGTAAGCAAAAAAAGGGTCCTTACAGTTAAAAAAATTTACAGAACCTGTTATGTGCCTCGCCAGCACCTATCATATTGTGAACATGTCACTTAAACTAAAAAAAAAACAAATAGTTTAAAAAAAAATTAAAAGAAAAAATGACGGGGTGGTTCAACCACCCCTAGATATGAACCAAAATCATATATGCTCAATCAATAAGAAAAAAATCTCCTCTATTAACCAAAATATTTTTTTTTCTTTCTCTTTTTTAAATTCAATTCGTTATTGAACCCATGTGTTTGTGCTTCCAGGAGTTCCACAAAACAAAGGAAACTTAATTCAAACACATGAATTTTTTAAGCTTTAAGGCTCATTTGGGTGTGCAATTATTTTGTATGTGTTTTCAAAATTGTGAATATCGAGAAAAAAAGGTTTTGAAATTATGTTTAGAAAATAGAAAACAAAAATTGGGAATATATGTTTGAAATGTGAATTAAATTGAATATATTTGAAAAAATAAACTAAAACTGAATATAATATATATATATATATATATATATATATATATATAAAATAAAATAAAAGGAAAAAAACAAAGAAGGGCCGGCATAGCCACCTCCCTAGGGTTGTTCGGCTACTCCCATAATTTATAGAGGGTGGTTGAGCGACCCACAGCCGCTGTTTGGGGGTGACTTGGCCACCCCAGAGGGTGACGGGGGTGGGTGAGCCATCGTAAAAAATGGTCGGGGGTGGCTAATCCACCCCCTAGGGGCTGGCTCGGCCACGCCAGTCAATTGAGGATGGTTCGGCCACCCCAGTGCCCCCCCCCCCCCCCTTTTTTTTTAGTTGGTTTGAAAAAAGTTGAGTCGGGTGTAAAACACATCCAAAACATAAACTCAAAAAATAGAAGAAAATAGTTAAAAATAAAACTACATCCAAATCGTATCAAGCTTAATTTTATTGATAACTTTTTCTAGTATTTTCCCATAAACCAAACAGAACAGAGTGAATCGAAATCCAACGTAGGTGCAAAATCACAATGATGTGATCATAATTATTTGGTATTGTTTGTGTTAGAGTCCAATAAGGAGTAGATCTTCCAATAAGGAATATATCTTTAATTCACATTCTTTCCTTATTAGAGTCAAAATCCTAGTCCTAGAAGTTAAGACCTAATTGGGCTCTTATGTAATCAGTTCTTCTATTTAAAGGAGAAACTATTAATAATAATGTTTCAGTTGAACAATGTTTTAAAAGTTAGTTTACTGTGTTTTGGAAGTCAAGGCTCTCCTGAAGTAGCCATTAGAGATCACGACTCTCTCGAAGTAGCTGATTTATCATTTTTAATATTTTGTTATTAGTGGGTTCGCATCAAGTGGTATCAAAGCCAAGCTGATTGGTTTCTTAAGCAATCACCGATCCATGACGACCCAACAATAGCATGATTATAGGGTCCTTGAACTTCTGTATCAGGTATGTACTATCATGGAGGAGATGAGCGATGTGTACCACAAATTTGCCTTGAGAACCTAGTCCCAACCGGCAACCACCACCATGCAAAAGAAAACTCAAATATCCATACCAACCGTTGCAAGCCCTCAAATCTGCCCCCAACTATCACCCTTTACGGTTAACCCTAATGACCCAATAGCACCGCAGACGCACCAAGTCCAACCATCGTAAAAAATTCCAAACAGACCTCAACATCCAAGCAACAAGAAAAAAGAAAAAATTGACACAGCCAATCCTTCGTTCTTTGTCCCACACAGAGATCCATTCACTAAAACCAAAAAAACCAAAACACACCAAGCAACAACACAAACAATCTCAAATAATTATGATCACATCATAATTATTTGATATTGTTTGTGTTAGAGTCCAAGAAGGAGTACATCTTCCAATAAGGAAAGAATGTGAATTAGAGATCTATTCCTTATTGGAATATCTACTCCTTATTGGACTCTGATCACATCATTCTTGATGCGAACCCACTAATAACAAAATATTAAAAAAGATAAATCGACTACTTCGAGAGAGGCGTGATCTCCAATGGCTATTTCAATGGAGCCTTGACCTCCAAAACACAGTAAACTGTATTCTAAAACATTATTCAACTCATACATTATTATTGATAGTTTCTCATTTAAATAGAAGAACTAATTACATAAGAGACCAATTAGGTCTTAACTTCTAGGACTAAGAGTCTGACTCTTATAAGGAAAGAATGTGAATTAGAGATCTATTCCTTATTGGAAGATCTACTCTTTATTAGACTCTAACACAAATAATACCAAATAATTATGATCACATCATTTCCTTTCTCTAACAATTTTCTTATCCCCAAGAAAAATTAGAAAATTAAACTGCTCACTAATAAATACTAAAAAGAAAATCAGCACAATAACCAAGTGATGTATGTAAGAGGTTATTTTTTTGAGAAAAATCATATTTAGTCCTTAGATTTTTATCTAATTTGAATGTAATCCTTGGGTTTTTAATTTTAAAAATATGGTCCTTAAGTTTTGCTCAAATTTTAAAGAGGCACCTCTATCACTTTTTCGTTAAAATGAATGGTTTGTCATATGTTACGTGTATCTCAATTGATACGCTAGCGTTCATATCAATGTGATCATATCATTAAGTGTCAATCCACAAAAAAATAACAGAAAACCAAAAAAGAAAAGACCCAAGTCCAAAAACAAAAACCATATTTTTTGTCATCTTAATTTTCTAAATTTGTAGCGTTAGAAGAAAAATCATTAATTTTGATGCTAAGATAGGTCCTATCATGTCAAATGTGACACACAAAATCGTTGAGTTTGACCATAAAGTGATAGATGGACCAATTTAAAACTTGAGTAAAAGTTAAGGACCTTATTCTTAAAATTAAAAACCTAAGAACTAAATTCAAATCAAACAAAAACTTCGGAATTAAATATAATTTTTCCCTATTTTTTTTTCTATACTTCCTCTTCTGCCTTCTTCTCGTGTCCTCTTCTCCTTTTTTTTTTTCTCTTGTTTTTTTAATAGTTTACAACACACCAAGTCAACAATTCCCCAAGTAATACCAAGTAATGCATTTACCAAGTGCATGTAATTTTCTCAACGAACAAGTAAAAGAAAATATCCAGCAATATAAAAATAATTTTACTTTCATCCACAAGGTTCTAGAATCACATTTAAACAAGTAAAAATGATATTTTTCCAATTCCATTAGCTAAGCTACATACCTCGCTCGCTACCAAACCAAGTTGTCCCCCAAAGTTGCAACAACAACACACTGAGTGCCTAGACAATTTATAACAATTTGTCATCACTTGAAAAACTAATATTTATTCTAATAAACTAAATTTAAAATAAGAAAAACCAACACTATGAGTGACAATAATAACATAACAATAAATATGCCCCGATTTATAAAGCCTAAATCTCATTTCTACAACCAAACTTGACTTGGCAGCCCTTAAACTGAGACAGGACAGCACTGGAATTTCCTCCAAATTCTTCCAAACACCCTATTAGTGCACACACATAGCTGTCAAATTCTTCCCTATCCTTCACCACCCTTAACAAAAGTTCACAAGCCAATAATGACCACTCTGAATGCTTGATCAGTACCTCAATTTTTCTGCTAACCTGTTTACAGTCTCAGATACAGACACATCAATAATGTTCATTTGTTTACAATTAAAGATAAGTTATATGTTTCGCATGCCATAACCATCATATATTATATATACCAGACCAACATTTCATACATGTCCATCAAACCCCTATAAACTTTTATGGACGTCTTATATATTACACAGAATAATGCCACACCTACTCCCATCTCTCCATACTCATTTTTTCACATCCTTAGGTGGGTTTTAAAATTACTAATGAATTTGTGATAGACTTCTATTGGACTTTTTTGGTTTTAAAAGCTACCTAAGAGTGTGAGGAAATGGGTGCGGAGAAGTGTAGTGTTTGTAGCATTACTCTGTTACCATATTGTGTACCTTATCCTCAACTTTCATTAAATATTATTTTTCAATGCACTTTTTATTTTGAAAGTAGAGAGAGAGCGAGAAGGGAGAGATAGAGGGACCCATTGGATAATTTTGCTAAAACCAAAAAAGCAGAGGCAAGAGGGAGAGGGAGAGGAAGAGGAAGAGGAGACGATTTTTTTTTTTTTTTTTGATGAATAGAGAGGAGACGATTTACTAGAGACGGTTGATTGATTTTTATTTTCTTTTGGACATTCCGAAACTCATAAGTAGAGAAGGTGCTTTTAGAGGGTTGATTTTCTGCATTTTTTTGGTCAATTGGTGAAAGGGGGATGTTTGGCTGTGGTTGTGGTTGGGTGTTTGGGTGTTTGGCTGTGATTGTGGTGGGTTGGGCAATGAAGGAGGTGGGATGGCTGCAATTTCTCTCTTAGTTTCTCTCTGTGTGGAAAAGACAAACAGAGGGGATTTGGGCATGGTGAGCGAGAGTGACAGAGAAGTGGAAAAAAAAAATGTATAAAATAAATTGAACAATAATATTCAAAAGAAAGTAGAGAGTAAAAAAAATAATATGATGAAACTTGTATTGAAAAATCAGTAGTCACAATTCAAAATAGAGCATTTTGAATAGCTAAAATGGCTCTTAGTGAGATGCGATCTCAATCTTACGATAAGCGTCAGAAAGTCCTACTCCAATTAGTTTAATAAAGCCCAATAAGCATCACGTCCCGGCTCTCCTCTAAGAATCACTTTGACCATTTCAACTATTTTTTGTTCTTTCACGAGTACTAATTATGTCACTCATATTTCCTTCTTCCAACTACTCCTCATAAACGCAAACACACACAATCTAAATCTTTCCCTCTGAAGCAAACCCAATCAAAGCAAGAACACCCACAAACCAAAAACAGAAAACCCACATAAAAATCCAATCTTTAAAGCAAAAGAAAAGAATACCCAAAAAGAAGATTCACGTTCAACAAAATAAAATAAAATTATGCTCACAAAGAACATTTCAGAAACTAGGGGAATTTGAAGCTTATACCTTGAATTACGTTGGGTATGGCTGCATTTTGTGTGTGAAGAGTATTATATATTCAGTTTCAGTTATGCTTCTGATTTACCTTCAATTGGCTCGACTTCCCTCACCCATCACCTAAATTTTCAAATCCACCGTTGGATTGAAGAGATTAATAAATTTGAAAAGTTAATAAAAGGAGATTAATAAAAGATGGTAAGTGAATGATGTGTATCGTTTTTCTATTGGTATTGTTAACGTGGGGTGACTTTTTCACCCAGTTAAGTCGGTGGGCGAAAAAAATTTGAGGATCCAGACTGGTTTGTGAGAGGGCGGCGCGCTGTAGAATGGGATTGGGATCCAACGACATAAAATTTGAAGACTTATCCATTCCTTGCTGGAGAAAAGTAATACTATATATCATAGAATATGTATTTTTCTGGTCTATCATATTCTTCAAAACCAAATAACCATCTTCTTTTCCTTCGACCAATCAAAAATCTGGCCCATTATTCAGGGTAAAAAGGTTCGGCTAAAGTCGCTCACAAAGAAAAAACAAAACAAAAAGAGTCAAAAAGTCAACGTATAGCTACGCGTTGTTTCCATTCCACTGGTCGTAAACGAGACGGTGATCTTGACGTGTGTGCCCAAGTCAATGGTTCTGATTTTGTTGAAGATTCGCAGAGTTGATCAGTGATGCTTTGTTCATGCCTGGTAATTTGTGTTTGAGGTTTGGATTTTGGATCGTGTTAAAATATTGGTCGAAAAAATGTATAAATCAACTTTAATTTAATGAAGTGATTTAGACCCTTGACCTTAATTTATTAATTTTCAAGTGCGAAATCAAAATTTATGGTGTTGACGATGAACTTTCGTAAATACAGAAGCACACATATACATATAGTCGCCCTTTATATGTTTGTGTGCGCATTTATGTAAAACAAAAGCAGAAAAATTTTAAATTTAATTTCATATTAAATCTTTAATCATTATTGTATACAAAAGTTTACATGTCTATACAATCATCTTAGAGAGATCAAGAAAACTTTTATTTCAAATACACAAGTTTCATACTTTGCTTAGACATGTACCAAAAAAGAAATATTTTTGGTTTTCTATGTTGGAAGAGGGGGTAAATTAAAAGAAAAAATTTAAAAGGGGGCACAAATATAATTTTGGGGGGACAAATTTATAAAAACTATATACTTTAACATTTTAACAAGTAGGCCCACCCTTGCTAATTTCGTGTTAGGTTTACATCGAGTTGACGAGTCACGTAAAAAATTGACAACCTAAATATCACATGTCGGATTCGGATCATATCAAGACATGTGTATAAGACTTTATAGGTCAATTTAAATCATAACTCACTAATTTTATGTTAAATTCATGTTAAATTCGTAAATCATATAAAAAATTGCGAATCCTAGTCCATGGTGTCTTAGTAAGAGTCACCATTATATTGAGGGAATCTGACAACACACATTAACATGTTCCAGACAATTTTAAACTTATTATCACTAATGTGATTCTAATCATTTATACCATTATTATTCCAATGTACATGAAATTCTAATACTCTTTCCTCATTTAGCTTTTGCACGAACGATATACCCATCATTTGAGGTAGCTGTGCAGGTTGAGAATGAACTTCTTTCTACTCATCGAAGTTGGTACATGAATGAGAGCTTAGAATAAAATAGTTAGTCCATTCATTTAGTTACTTTATTATTCACAAGAATAATTAATCATGCAGAATAGTTATTTTTCAAAATGACTATTATTTTTCGTGATGTGAATAACACACCGATTAATATTCACACAAAAGCTATCCATTTAGAAAAAAGTAGCCCTGCCTTTGGCCAGTAGTGCCTTATGATATTCATTTTCTTACCACTCTGTAACTAGCTCTGAATCCAACCCACATGACCCATTTATTTTCGAAAATCAAATAAACAAGAAAGGCTGAATAACAATGCTGGTCAAATTCCCATTTCAGGTACCCAATTCTTATTTTAATTTATTTGATTGATTTTTTTAATTTTTTTTAATTTTTTTTTATAGATTTTGAATTATTGTTAATAATATTTATTATCTTAATTTTGGGCTTTGGTGACTGTTCCAATGGAAGCCATGATTGTTCTTTGACATGTGAATTGTGAATATTGGTACTTCTTATTAGTATTTAATCACTGACGCTTTTGGGTTAATAAAGCTGAAGAATTGATTGATGCTTCTGGTTTTTGGCTTGAAAAATGTTTATGGTCTCAACTAGAAGGAAAATCTTGCAAGGGATTCAAGCAAAAATTTCAAAATGCTTAAATTGAACTAATGACATATGAAGAGCTTACTTGTAAACTACCTTTTTTTTTTTTTTTTCTAATTTACTTGCAAACTACTTAAACAGGTATAGCATGAAACCGCATATGATTATAACAAAAAAAAAAAACTGAATAAATCGCATCTGACCCTGGTGCTTTGGTGGGGTTAAGTTGTTTTATGGTTTGATAAATCTCTGCATATGTAGGAATGGCACAATAACTTTGTTTTCCTCCTCTGTAATAATGGGGGTAAAAAAGCTGTCAAGCTCCCGTTGAAGGGAGGGATTTGTAGTGGCAAAAGATTGTTAAAATAATTCACAAAGTGATCTCCAATTTCCTTCCTATTATTTATCCAATTCCTCTGATCAGTTTTGGTATTGAGGTCCTTACCGGTAAGCTAGGTTTCCCTTGTAGTCAGCATTAATTCTTACTCTTGACTAATCAGCAAACGAGTAAGTCAGGCCATTTTTGAATTAGCATACACATAATTAGGTTATGCTTAGTACGTGAAATGACTATTTTTTAAAATAGCCTTATGCAGAATGGATAGAGTATAATAAATTAGCTTTCTAATAGTCATTCTCATGACTATGATGGAATAGTTATTCTTTTAATTGAAGGAATAACTATTTATCTTAAATTTGAGAGAAATACATATTTCATCAATTGAAGGAATAGTTATTTCTTCATGGCTATCAAGATAGCTATTCTAAAGCTAATTCTACTCTTTTCATTCTCAATAAAAACTATTCCTTAAAATAGTCATTTTACGTACCAAGTATGTCCTTAATGTTTGCAATTTGTTTGAGATTTGAAAGAGAGTAAAGAGAATGGTACAAGTAATTCTTCTTGGAAAGTCATTCCCTTTTGACCATTTCTTACTCTTGACTAATTAACACAAGTAAATTGGGCCATCATTGAACCAGGATACACGCAATTCATGTTTCCAACTCGTTTGAGATTTTGGAAGAGGGTAAAGAGAATAGAACACTGTATTTTTCTGGTTCTATCATTTTCTTCAAAAGAAAATAAGTATACGTACAACCTCTTCTTTTCCTTCGACCAACCAAAAGTCTGGTCCATGGAAAAAAGGGTCTGCTAAAGTCGCCCCAAACAAAAAGAATAAAAAAGTCTAACGTATAACGAGGGGTTCTTTCCATTCCACCGGTCGTAAACGAGACGGTGATCTTGACGTATGTGCCAAAGTACGTGGGTCCCATTTTGTTGAAGATTTGAAGAGTTGATCGGTGATGCTTTGTCCATGGTAAGGTTGGAATTTGTGTTTGAGCTTGGATTTGGGTCCCGTTAAAATATGGGTAAAAAGATAGTATAGGTCAATTTTAATTTAATTTACTTAATTAAGTGGGTCAGACGTTCACATTGAGTTACGAGTCGCATAAAAAATTGATAACTTAAATATCGCATGTCAGATTGATGCATAATGAAGAAAGAATATTGGATCTTTAGATTTATTTAAGTTTTATTACTTATGGAGGTCATTAGTATTTTTAAGATTAGTAATTCTTTAATAGGCTTGACCCAAAGTCAGTCAAATTAGGATTAGAGTTATTTTTAAGAGTGGTATTATTTTATAATTCAATAACGGGCTTGGCCCAAAAGTCAGTCAGTTTAGGGTTAGGGTTTCTATCAAAGTCTATTTAAGTTTTTTTTTGTACTCCTATGAGGACAGATTATGATTAACGAAAAAACAGATGTTTTGTTTGAGATGTGATTTCTCTTCTCTTTTAGTGGTGAGACTCTGCCAAAACCAATGAGACTCTGGTTCAACCCATTCTCTTTGTTATTTCGGTGAAACTCTAAATTAACATAAGATTTATCTTTTATTTTCTATTGTTCTTGTTCTGTCCTACATCAAATTGGTATCACAGCTCAAGGATCGATTGTTTTCTGAAGCAATCAACGATCTGCTGCACAACAACACAAAACCCATCCCACCCAGCCTCCAACTCAGAAACACCACTTCACAAATACCCCAACAAACCAAAGCACACCTTCGAGAAATCCCACCACCAAGCAAGAAACCCAAAAACCCATATCCAACCAATGCCCAAAATTCACAATGCATCAGTATGATTACCCCACCATGAACACAAGAAGCGTGAGACAATATGAGAGCAGCTTCTTTATGCAAGGGCAACGGTATGACATCCCGAAGTGGGTACCTATGGATGTATCGGATTTCCATAGCAAACTAGATCCTTATGCGTTCCAAGATTGGCTCACTGCCTTGGAGGACTATCTTGAGTGGATTGGTCTCTCTCCGGACCGAAAAGTGCATTTTGTAAAGATGAAACTCAAAGGGCAAGCACGCATTTGGTGGTAGAATGTCGAAGAATACCTTCACCGCCTTCGTCTACCACCCATCTCCGACTGGGAAGAGATGAAATTCAAATTGCAAGAGAAGTATGGGGCTAACCATTATACGCAACAGCAACGTATGGACGCTATTTGGCACAGGTATGTCGTAAGATCCCAATCTCCACAAAACCTACCACCACCACCGTGCCAACCAAAGTCACACCCTTATGAAACCCACAAACGCATTACGACACAGCAATCCACAACCACACAAAAGAAAAACCAAATACCCATACCCACACCTTCGTCATCCATTCCACCGATACAGCCAACCAAAGCCATACCCAACCCCATTAAGGTACCACCCCAACTTCAAGAGACTCGTCCACCTACAGCATAGACTCAAGCAATACTAGAAACCCCAATCACCCCCAACCAATCGGCAGCCACTACTTTTCAAAACCCAAAGGAAAACAAAACCCAATCACTGTCAATACCCAAAATCCAACCACCGTCCCCCAAAACTACCACCATAGCCCACAATAGCACATAGGGGTGAGCAAAACCCGACCCTACCCGCGCAACCCACTCGATCCGCCCCGACCCTACCCGAAAAATTCGGATTTTTAGGGTTTAATCACAGGTTCGGGTTGTTTTTTAACATATCCGCGCGGGGCGGGTCGGGTTGCAGGTTGTTTTTTTGAAAATCGTGGGTACCCGACCCGACCCGCGATTTGTGATATGATATAAATCTAATTTCCCCTCAGAGTCTCAGACCTACCTAATCGGCAGCACCGGCTAACACTCAGACTCTCTCTCTTCCGTCTCTCTTCTTTTTTTCCTTCTTTTCTTCTTTTCCCCTTCTCTTCTTTTCTTCTTATTCTCCATCTCTGATTCTCTGTACTGCTCTTCTTCTCTTCTTTTTTCCTTCTCTTCTTTTTTTTTCTTCTTTTCTTCTTCTCTTCTTTTCTCCATCTCTTCCAGCTGTCATGCCATTGCCACGCCGTCACCGTCCGTCCCTCTGCCACACCGACACCGTCCCGCGGCCACACCATGTCGGCGCCTTGCCTGAGTCACCTAATTTATCATCAGATATGATGATAAATCATCAAATCGATTGGATCAGATTTGATGATAAATCAGATCTTATCGATTAGATCAGATCTGATCTGATTGATCTGATCAGATCTATTCTGATCGGGTATTTACCCGGCCCGCCCCGCAACCCGGCGGATTAAAATCAAAAGATGCTGGTTGCGGGTTCAAATTTTCAAATCCGAATACTACGGATCAGGTATCGGATACCCGCGATACCCGACCCAAACCGACCCGTGCTCACCCCTAATAGCACAGCAATTCTGCCCCACTCACAGCCCAAATTACCACAAACCCCACAAGATTCAGCCCCCACAAAGCCCGTTCTTTTGGCAAACCCAGCAAATCGTTCACCTCAAGCAGTGATTTTGTTTTCACAAAACGTCGGCAGTGCTCATTCGGCCAATTCCCATCGCCGGATTCTTCAACCACCACCGCCAAACAGTCACACCTCCACCGTCATCTTAGTCGCGAAGTCCGATCGTCGTCCCACCGCCCAACATAGTCGCAGATCCGCCCGCTCCAACTGCAGATCCAGAGAGCATTGGACCCAGCCTTCCAAACATGCCGCCAACCACCGCATCACTCTCGCCGGTCGTCAGGCTACCGCCCAGTCTCAGTTCGCACCTCACGATGTGTTTTGTCGCCGAGAGAGAAAGAACAAAAGACAAGCACCATCTGTTTTGTGCTTCAGTGGCAAGAGAAGAAAACGATTTTTGTTCTTTGTTTGGTTTAGAAAGAAGAAGAAAAAAAAAAAAAGAAGAATAAGAATCGTTGGTTTTGATAAGGGCCATTCAGGTGGTCAAAGAAAAAAGAAAAAAAAAAGGAATTGATCAAAAGCAAGTTGATTTGGGCAAGTTTCGAGAAATAAAAAGTGTCTATACAAAGTTAAGGGCTTATCAGTTTTGAAGGCCCGGACAGATACAGTCATCAGGTCCACCGTCCACATTCAAGCCCATCGTCAGCAGCAAAACATTCAAATTTTTCAAGACCGGAGGAATTGAGCTCATATTCAAAAAAAAAAAAAAATTAAAAAAGTCTTCAAGATCATGTCTTTTTTCCATTTTTCTAAACTCGAGGACAAGTTTTTTTTCGAAGAAAGGGAGAATAATGCAGAATGAAGAAAAAATATTGGATCTTTAGATTTATTTAAGTTTTATTACTTATGGAGGTCATTAATATTTTTAAGATTAGTAATTCTTTAATAGGCTTGACCCAAAGTCAGTCAAATTAGGATTAGAGTTATTTTTAAGAGTTGTATTATTTTATAATTTAATAACGGGTTTGACCCAAAAGTTAGTCAGTTTAGAGTTAGGGTTTCTATCAGAGTCTATTTAAGTTTTTTTTTGTACTCCTATGAGGACAAATTATGATTAACAAAAAAACATATGTTTTGTTTGAAATGTGATTTCTCTTCTCTTTTGGTGGTGAGATTCTGCCAAGACCAGTGAGATTCTGGTTCAACCCATTCTCTTTGTTATTTCGATGAGACTCTAAATTAACATAAGATTTATCTTTTATTTTCTATTGTTCTTGTTCTGTCCTGCATCACAGATTCAGATCATATCGAGACATGTATAAGACCCTATAGGTCAATTTCAACCCTAACTCACTAAAAGTTCGTGTCGAATTCGCGGATCGTATAAAAAAATTGCGAACCCTCGTCCATGGTGATTCTTAGTAGACTAAGAGAATCCTCAATGAGCTCTTCAAAGTTTCTCCAAATTTGAGGAGAAATGCACTTTCTCTATTTTATGTAGCCACTTTTCAAAACCCCTAAACAACAAACTCTCTAACTATTTCTTTATTTTAACTAAATATTCTTTTTTTATTCATTGAAGGCTCCACCAACTTCACTATCTCACTTATTTGGAGAGACTTTGATGGAGAGAGAGAAAGAGTAGTGAGGAGAGAGAGAGTGAGAGGAAATATAAAAACATAAAAAGTGGAGTAGAGAAAGAATTTCGTTCTCCATATTTGGAGAGAGATTTGACAAAAACTAGTTTGAAAAAATTATAGAAAGCTTGTTGCAAGGAGGACATTGAGAAGTTTCTCTAATATTTTGAGAAAGTTTCAAAATAAAGAGCTTGATGGGATGCTCTAAGAGACTAAGAGTGTGTTTGGGATTGCGATTTCGTAGACAAAAAGTGCAATTTTAAACCAAATTGCAAAAAATGGATCGTTTGGTGATTGCGTTTTTAAAAAATTGCGATTTGAAAAAGCAGAAAATCTGCATTTTCAAATCGCATGTAATGGGGTACTTTTTTGAAAACGCAGAATTTTAAAGGCTAAACTGTAATTTTAAAGACCAAACCGCGATTTTACCAAACGCTTAACTGCGTTTTTAAAAATTACGTTTTTAAATCGCACATTTTAAAATCGCTATTTTTAAAATTATACTTTCTAAAATTGCAATTCTAAACAGACCTAAAAGTGACTAATTTCGAGTGAGTCATTGGCATGACAACACACGTTAACATGTTTGAGACAATTTTAGACTTATTATCACTAATGTGATACTAATCACATATACCATTATTATTTAAGGTAATATTCCATAGTACATGAAATTCTAATACTCTTTCCTCACTTAGCTTTTGCACGAACGGTATACCCATCATTTGAGCTAACTGTGCAGGTTGAGAATGAACTTAATGTAGAATAGTTATTTTTCGAAATGAGAAATAACTATTATTTTCGTGATGGGAATAACAAAAGCTTTCCATTGAGAAAACAGTATCTCTGGCTTTGGACAGTAGTGGCCTTTGATTCCCACCGCTGTGCTGGGTAACTAGCTCCGAATGCAACCCACATGACCCATTTATTTTCGAAAATCAAATAATTAATCAGGAAAGGCTGAATAACAATGCTGGTCAAATTCCCATTTCAGGTACCCAGTTCTTATTTTAATTCATTTGGTTGATTTGATTTTTTTTTTTTTTTTATTTTTATAGATTTTGAATTATTGTTATTAATATTTATTATCTTAATTTTGGGCTTTGGTGACTTATTCCAATGGAAGCCATGATTGTTCTTTGACATGTGAATTGTGAATATTGATACTTCTTATTAGCCTTTAATCACTGACGCTTTTGGGTTAATAAAGCTGAAGAATCGACTGATGCTTCTGGGTTTTGGCTCAAAATTGCACAAAATGTTTATGGTTTCGACGAGAAGGAAAATCTTGCAAGGGATTCAAGCAAAAATTTCAAAATGCTTAAATTGAACTAATTAGATATGAAGAGCTTACTTGTAAACTACTTTCTTTTTTTTTTTTTTTTTTTTTTTTTTTTTTTTTTTTTTTTTTTTTTTTTTTTTATAATCATATGCGGTTTCATGCTATACCTGTTATAATCGCATCTGACCCTGGTGCTTTGGTGGGGTTAAGTTTTCTTATGGTTTGATAAATCTCTGCATATGTAGGAATGGCACAATAACTCTGTTTTCCTCCTAACCAAAAAAAAAAAACTCTGTTTTCCTCCTCTGTAATAATGGGGGTAAAAAAGCTGTCAAGCTCCCGTTGAAGGGAGGGGTTTGTAGTAGCAAAAAGATTGTTAAAATAATTCACAAAGTGATTTCCTTCCTATTATTAATCCAATTCCCCTGATCAGTTTTGGTATTGAGGTCCTTACAGGTAACTTAGGTTTCCCTTGTAGTTCAATCTGGAGGTTTTCTCCCAGGTTCAAATTTTCAGTCGTGTTAAGCTTCTGATTCTACTTCCAGCTTTTAAAAACCTTATTGGTGGGCTTCCATTTTTGACAGAGGATGAATGCAGAGGATCACTGAATAGCTTCTTTCCAGGCAGCAGCTACCACATCATGGTAGTGTGGTCCTTTGTCCAAAATGCCTCAAACGAAAGGGCTTTGGAAGGCGTTTATAATTCCCTCCAACATTGAGAACAATTAGGCCACAATCGGGAGATGGGAAATTGCAGTATTTGGAAATAATGATAACCACTCTCTGTTTGCCATGCAGTGATCCAACCTCTCCTTTATGTGAGACGGTTTTAAACTTATTACACTAATGTGATACTAATCACTTTTACCATTATTGTTTAAGGTAACATTCCATCGAACATGAAATTCTAACACTCTTTCTTTTGCACCAACAGGTCGATAATGGACTTCTTTATGCTCATTAAGGGCATGATTAGTAGGCAGATTAGAGCTTAGAATAGAATTGCTATTCTAGAGAATAGCTATTCCATTTATTTGCTTACTTTATTATTTGCGGGAATAACTATTCATGCTAAATAATTATTCTTCAAAATGAGAAATAGCTAGAAATAACTATTTGTTCTGTGATGGAAATAACACACCGATTAATATTCACATAAAAGCAGTCCATTGAGAAAACAGCCTCTTGTCACTAAACAATAGTGCCTTATAATACTCATTTTCTTACAATTTTGTACTCTGTGGCCTCTAATTCCAGCCACTTTGCTGGGTCAGTAGCTCAGAATCCAACCCATGACCCATTTATTTTCGAAGAACAAGTAAACAAGCAAGGCCAAATAACACTGCTGGTGAGTCATTAAGAAGATTAGCAAAGGCTTTCTTGAATTCGGTATCTAGGTGCCATCAAATTCCTATTTCAGGTTCCCAGTTATTTTAATTCATTTTGGTTGATTTGTTTATAGATTTTGAACTGTTGTTATCTTAATTTTGGGTTTTGGTGATTGTTCCAATGGAAGCCACGATTGTTCTTCGACATGTGAATTGTGAACTTTGGTACTTCTATTAGCATTTAATCATTGATGCTTCTGGGTTTTGGCTCAAAATTGCACAAAATTTTTATATGGTCTCGACTGGAGAAGGAAAATCTTGCAAGGGATTCAAGCAAAAATTTCAAAATGCTTAAAATGAACTAATTACATATGAAGAGCTTACTTGTAAAGTACTTAAAAGGTATAGCAGAAAACCACACATGATTATAACAAAAATTGCAATTGGTTCCTGGTTCATTAAATCAGCAAAATTGATTTTCTACAACACCAATGATCTGTTTTTGAAGCCATGAACTGAAATATTTGTTGTCGAATCAAAGCGCCAAGAAGAACAACTGCAAAAGACATGAGGAAAACTATTGTACATCAGAATGCATTTCAAGCTCCTCAGCCAGATTAAACGTTATCAACTCAAAATGCAAGTTTAGCCTTACTACATGACCCTTTTTCTAAAGCATTTCATTGTAGTTTTAATATTCTAGTCTCGGTTCGTAGTTAGACTATAATCCAATATTGTTGCTTTCAGGTAATTTCGTTCTAATATAATTTAATTGGATAATGTATGGGGTGAGTTCGAAAGTCTTGAATATTTCCAATTTATGGGGAAATATATCAGAAATATTACTCTTTTATGAAAATAATCAGATGCCATATTGTGGCATACAAGTCACAGTTTCGATCTTATACTAAATAAACTATGCATTATAACACATTAGTTTCAATGCCCTCAAAACTGTGACATATGACAATAAAACCCTTGAAGAATTAAGCTTTTAATTATAAAAGATCCTATGAGATGACCCAAGTCTAATTACAACTGCTAGATCCTCGTTGTAACATAGATTAGTATAAAGCTATTTTTAGTGACGAAACATTAAAATATCAAATCAATAGAAGCACAAAAACAAGGAACACAATTTAAAGTGTAAAAGGTTGTGGTAAAATTTCAAACTATAGCTTGGGTTGAAACTCACCGGCCAACGCAAGTCTGTCTTAGTCAGCCATATAATGTGAAGAATTTTATCATTACATACAACAAAACAAAACAAAAAACAAGAATAAAAACAAAACAAAACAAAAAAATCATGGAAGTCATGTGGCTTAAAGGTGCATACACTGTCTGTCACCGAACTGCATGGCAATTTGATGCATCAAGACTCACCCTTGCAGACGCTCCAACAAGTCCGAGTCACCGAGCTTGTATATTTGATATCGTTCTCCTTTAATCCTATACCTGAGACGGATAGTACTTACCTTCTTGACTTTCCAATAATCTTCTCCTCCATTTGGCTGCATACGTAACACAAATTCTCTATGCATTTCATAGCAGTCAAGAATCTTTAGGCTTTCCAAGTGCTGGATTCCAGAGGGTACCTCCTTCATATGCGGGCATGGCCCAATATTTAGTTGCTCAAGATCAGGCAGTGATCCTCTGTGTATATCAACCATCTTTAATTTTTTCAACTCTCTCAGTGTAAGCCTCTTGAGTTTTCTAAAACCACCTTCCTCAAAATGTAGCTGCTCCCCATCATACGCATGATAGAGGGAAAGGGTAATTAGATTAGGCAAAGCCTGGACATGCGGCAATGGATCCTCCTCTAATGATGCGAAATATAAGATTAGTGTGACCAGATTCTGAAGCTCTGAAATCCAGTTGGGCAACTTCTCTAATCGCCCCTTTAGACCGATATGCTCTAGAAATGGAGGTGGTGATGAAATTGATTGCAAGTCTATTATCTCATCTTCACTGATTGAGCCTACAAGCAAAACTTTAAGGTGGGCCATATTTTGTATGGAGGTACACAAAGCCTTCCCACGTTTTGCAGTCATATTTGAAATGCCCAACCTCCTCAATTGGCTCAACTTTTTGAGTTGTTCAAACAGACCAACCCCATGATGATTTGCCTCAATAATTAATAGCGTCTGCAAGTCGTTTAAAGATGCAATGCCTTCATGTACTTTTACTCCTCGCACTGAATTAAAGCTACTTTTAATTTCGAAGTCATGAGAAAAAGCCATAATATGTCTCAGCTTATAAAGCCTAAATATCTCAATTGGTAGCTCATGCACAGCGGATTCAATGAGATTTAGTGTCTGTAAGTTCTGTAGCCTACCCACTGACTTTGGAAGTATCTTCACTTTTGTTCTCCTCAAACTTAAGTACTTCAAGTGGAATAAATTACCAACTTCTTGAGGAAGATAATCAATAGGAGAGTCCTCAAAATCCAACACTTTCAAGAGCTTGAACTTTTTGAACAATTTAATAATGAAAGACCTGGGAATTTCATTAATGTTGAAGAGAAAAACTGAACGAACCCGAGAATACTCACTTGTCTCAAAAATATTTTCTCTAGCATCGTGGATTGATAGGTACCGACTTTTTTCATGGAAAGTTGTGTCGCCTGCTTCCAAAACTTGACAGAAATTTAACTCTCTAGCCTTCGATAGGATGATTTCATGCAGCAGATCGTGGATTCTGTACATTCTCTCAAACTCATAATTAAGCTCCCCAAATGAAAATTGAACCAAGTTTCTGTGGATGAGGTCCATTAAGTATTCTTTTGCTACCTCTTCCAATTGTTTGCCCTTGTTTTCTTTAATGAAGCCTTCAGCTATCCATAACCGAAACAATCTCAATTCAGTGATTGAGTAGTCCTCCGGAAATATGCCGAAGTACAAGTAGCAAGACTTTAGGTAACACGGTAGATCATGATAACTAAGAGAGAGAATTTTTGTGATACTTGTAAGGTGGGAATTACATTCTAGCTCAGAACTAAGGCTATCATGCAACTTCTGCAATTCTAATGGCACCTTCTCCTTTGTTGACAGAAGACCACCTATAGCAACAATTGCAAGTGGCAGGCCTTCACATTTTTTGACAATGTCCATCGACAGTCTCACCAACTCTTTGGGACAACACCCCTGAAACTCGGTCCGAAATGCCTTTTTACAAAACAATTCCCAAGACTTGTCTTGAGACAAAGGCTGTGGCTTGTAGACCTGATCAAATAAAGATTCTTTACAAGAAACACCAATGAGATCACTGCGTGTTGTGATGATAATCCTGCTGCCTCTGTCATTGCATGGTAAAGCATATTTCACAATTTCCCAAAACTCTGTCTTCCAGACATCATCAAAAACCACAACATACCTCTTTTGCTGTAAATATTCCCTCAACTGGCTAATTAGTGTGATCTCGTCCATCATGTCTATTTCCCCTGGAGCTGTTTCTTTTGCTTGGTAGATTTGATTTTTCATGGACATGAGTATCTTCTGCACATTGAATGACTGAGACACAGTTATCCAAACACGGTAGTCAAAATGTCCCTTCACTGATTCATTCTCATATACTTTCTTAGCAATAGTTGTCTTACCAATTCCGCCCATGCCTACCACTGAAATCACAGAGCGTTGAGATGCTCCCCCCACCAACCAACTTACGAGTTCATCCCTCGTAGACTCAATACCCACAACTTCATCTTCCTCAATGAAAAGTGAACCCACTCGAGGGTCATGCCATGCAACATTTGTAGCACTACTACTTGATCCTTGCTCTAAGGAAAAAAAACCATATCTTTCACTTCGTTCCTTGATTTCACGGACTGATATTTTGATATCTTGAATCTTGGTAGCTATGTCATGACGCGGTTTTAGTTTTGTCAATAAGCAGCCAAATTTATGGCCGAGAGCAATAAAACTTTGTTGATGACGACGTTGTGCCACATGAAGAACGTATTCATCTATTACATCTTCTATATGATAGGCTGCTTCTCTCACTTGTTTCACCCACGTTTTCATGCCATCTTTAAGGTCTTCTTTATCTGTATCTTTCAGGAAGCACTGAATGCTCTCCAGTTCATCTCTAATGTCCACAACTTCTCGGTGGACACCCCTTAGTAGCTTTGATTCATGAACAATCAATTGAACCAGCTTGTTTATGACAAGGGTCACAACGGTTTCTGTCATGTTTTCCTCTCTGATCTTCACCTAGTGAATGATACTGCCACAATTAGAAAAGAATTCGGGTTAATTGTCACGCCCAAGCCCAACGTAGGACGTGACGCCTATTAAGAACTTTTTTTTTTTTTTAATGAGTAATCGAAATATCATAAAATAGCGAAAGCGCAACCTAGGTATACAATAACTATACAAGAGAAACATCTAGCTAGAAGAAGAAAAAAGAACAAGAAAATTACGATAACTAAGCAAATTAGGTAAGACGAATGCGGCTGTCGAAAGATAAAGAGAATTAAAAAACAAAAAATGTTTATACTAAGAATTGATATTAAAACTAATGAAAACATTTTCTTACAATTCTATTTCATCCAAGAACGACCTATTTATACTACCAAATTACTTATAAAACATCAATTAGAGATCTATAAGTAATCCAACAAAACAATACAAAATACATTTAATTTCTTGTTAAAGTACTCCATGTTAAAGTATTCCCAAATTTCACAATAAATCAAAAATCCGAATTCGTCTCTAACATATATTCCCATAGCAACATAATCTGCGTCCAATATACTTAGAAACTTCAAACTCAATCAACCCAATGTCATCTACAAACCGTACAAATAACTAGACAACAACTTTTTCAATAAAATAAAATAAAATACAACATATTTATTGAAACCTCTACTTCTAACCATACTCCAACAATCATGTAATTGAGTATCTCATCTCGAGGGACCTTCTGCTAATTCTTAATTTTTTTAAAAAAAGAAAAAAAAAACCCAAGAATCAATTAATGCCCTGTAAGCATCATAGATAATAGGGTTAGGGAAATTGCAAGTTTAAGCTCAATAACATACCAAATTCCAAAACCGTATGAGCCAATCAAATTCCACACAAACTAATATTTTGACTATGAGTTTATCCAAGGTCACATAATAGAATAATCACCGTTATGCCACGAAGACATCAATATGCCACAAATACATCAATTATGCCACGAAGACATCAATTATTAAAGAGAAAAATGTATTTTTGGTCCCTATGGTTTGAGGTTGTAACAAATAGTTTCTTGAGGTTTAAAATGTGACAAAAAACTCCCTAGGGTAAGCCAATAAAAAAAAATGGTCCTTACAGTTAAAAAAATTGACAAAACCTGTTATGTGCCTCGTCAACACCTATCATATTGTGAAACGTGTCACTTATACTAAAAATAAAATAATATATCTATATAAAATTCACAAAAAAAAAAAATTAAAAAGAAAAAATGAGGGGGTGGTTCAGCCACCTCAAGATATGAGCCAAATTCATATCTGCTTAATCAATCAGAAAAATAATCTCCTCAATTAACCATAATGTTTTTTTCTTTCTCTTTTTTAAATTTAATTCGTTATTGAACCCCATGTGTTTGTGCTTCCATGAGTACCACAAAACAAAGGAAACTTGATTCAAAACACGTGAATGTTTTAAGCTTTAAGGCTCATTTGGGTGTGCAATTGTTTTGTATTGTTTTTAGAATTGCGGATGTCGAGAAAAAAGTTTTGAAATTTATGTTTTAAAAACTAGAAAACAAAATTTGGAATATATGTTTGAAAATGTGAATTAAATTGAATATATTTTAAAAAAAGTAAAAGTAAAATTGAATATAATAATAAAAAAAAGGGGTGGTAGAGCCACCCCAAAAGCTGATTCGGCTATCCCCAAAACTTATAGGGGGTGGTTGAGCGAGCCCCAGTCCTTTTTTTTTTAGTTGGTTTGAAAAAAGTTGAGTCGGGTGTAAGCACATCCAAACATAAACTCAAAAAATAAAAGAAAATAGTTAAAAATAAAACTAATCCAAATCGTATCACGCTTAATTTTATTGATAACTTTTTTCGAGTATTTTCTGATAAACCAAACATAACATAGTGAACTTCAAAAAAAAAAAAATACATAACAGAGTGAATCGAAATCCAACCACAAAGTAGATGCAATCATGCAAAATCACAATGATGAGATGAGGTCATAATTATTTAGTATTGTTTGTATTAGAGTCCAATAAAGAATATATCTCTGAAGCAAACCCAATCAAAATAAGAACACCCACAAACCAAAAACAGAAAACCCACATGAAAATCTAATCTCTAAAGCAAAAGAAAAGAATACCCCAAAAAAAGAGTCACGTTCAACACAAAAAATATAAAATCATAAAATAAAATCTATGCTGACAAAGAACATTGCAGAAACTAGGGGAATTTGAAGCTTTTACCTTAAATTACGTTGGGTATGGCTGCATTTTGTTTGCGAAGAGTTTGACAAAAATGTTGCCAGAGGAAGGTAGCTTGCGGGTGGTGTGAAATGTGATGGCTGCTGTTTCCTTCTTTTGGCTCAACTAGTTTAGATAAGCTGATGGATGTAGATAAGCTGTTTCCTCCAAGTCACAAAATTTCTGTCCAACAAGTTATTCTTCTTGGAAAGTCATTCCTTTTTGACATTTCTTACTCTTGACTAATCAGCACACAAGTAAATTGGGCCTTCGTTGAACCAGGATACACGCAATTAATGTTTGCCACTCGTTTGAGATTTTGGAAGAGGGTAAAGAGAATAGTACACTGTATTTTTCTGGTGTATCATTTTCTTCAAAAGAAAATAAGTATACGTACAACCTCTTCTTTTCCTTCGACCAACCAAAAATTTGGTCCATCATTCAGGGTAAAAAGGGTCGGCTAAAGTCGCTCACAAAGAAAAAACAAAATAAAAAGAGTCAAAAAGTCAACGAATAGCGACGCGTTCTTACCATTCCACTTGTCGTAAATGAGACGGTGATCTTGACGTGTGTGCCCAAGTCAATGGTTTGGTTGCGATTTTGTTGAAGATTTGGAGAGTTGATTGCTTTGTACATGGTATGGTTGGTAATTTTTGTTTGAGTTTGGATTTAGATTTGGATCGAGTTAAAATATGGGTAGAAAAAATGTATAGATCAACTTTAATATAATTTATTTAATTAAGTGGATCAGACCCTTAACTTTAATCCAATAATTTTCAGGAGCGGAATCAAGATTCATGGTGTGAGGGGACGAACTTATATAAATACATAAGCTCGATTTTCCGCCAATCAGCTCATAGCTCCATGTCCACGAGAGGTGTCTCAAGTACTCGTCAACCGCATCAGTGGAAGAAGCCCTCTGTTGGTATGCTTAAAGCCAACTGGGATGCAGCCCTCGATACCCAATCCAATCCGATGGGGGTGGGTGGGATTGTACGTACCGCTGAGGGAGCTATTTTGGCCACCATGTGCACTTCCGTGCCATTCAAAACCGATCCTACAGTAGCAAAGGCAGTGAGTTTGTGGAAGACTATCCTTTTTTGTACTAAGATGGGCATCTTGAATCTACATTTGGAGGGTGATGCACTGGAGATAGTTCAAGCTCTTAAACTGACGAGATCTTATTGGAGCCGGTATGGTCAGATGATTGAGGACTCTCGCACTCAATTGGGAGGCCTTCAGTCTTGGTGTGTTTCTTATACCCAGCGGGAGGCTAACGAAGCGGCTCATCTTTTGGCTAGAGTTGCAATTTGTCAATCCTTATATGTTGTTTGGAGTGATTCGTATCCTGATCTTATTTATAATATTATACTTGCTAAGCAAGATTCTTCTTAATATTTATGAAAGAGGCTTAAAGCCCACTTAAAATATATATACACACACACACATAAGCATACAGATACATATAGTCTTCCATTATATGTTTGTTTGTAAGTGTTTATGTAAAACAAAAACAGAAAAATTTTAAATTTAATTTCATATTAAATCTTTAGTCATTATTGTATACAAAAGTTACATGTTGATAAAATCATCTTAGAAGAGATCAAAAAAAGTTTTATTTTGAATATATAAGTTTCCTACTTTGCTTAGACATGTACCAAAAAAGAAAAAATTTTGGTATTCTATATTGAAAGAGGGAGTAAATTAAAAGAAAAATTTTAAAAGGGGGTATAAATATAATTTTGGGAGGACATTCGTCATACTACCCTAACAAGTAGGTCCGCCCTTACTAATTTTGTGTTAGGTTTACATCGGATTTACGAGTCGTGTCAAAATTGACAACCTCAAAATCGCATACCGGGTTCGAATCATATCGAGATATGTATATAAGACTATATAGGTCAATTTTAACTCTAACTTTCTAATTCTGTGTTAAATTCGTGTCAAATTCATGAGTCGTATAAAAAATTGCGAACCTTAGTCTATGATATCGAGGGAGTCCTAGGCATGACAACACACATTAACATGTTTGAGACCATTTTAAACTTATTATCACTAATGTGATACTAATCACTTATACCGTTATTATTTAAGGTAATATTCCATCGTACATAAAATTCTAATACCCTTTCCTCATTTAGCTTTTGCACGAATGATATACGGATGCCCATCATTTGAGCTAGCTATGCAAGTTGAGAATGAACTTCTTTCTACTCATTAAAGGCACGGTTGGTACATGAATTAGAGCTTAGAATGAAATAGTTAGTCCATTCATTTGGTTACTTTATTATTCACAAGAATAATTATTCATGTAGAATAGTCTTTCGCGATGGGAATAAGACGCCGATTAATATTCACAGTATTCACACAAAATCAATGGCCTTAGATTCCCACCGCTGTGCTGGGTAACAAGCTCCGAATCCAACCCACATGACCCATTTATTTTCGAAAATCAAATAAACAAGAAAGGCTGAATAACAATGCTGGTCAAATTCTCATTTCAGGTACCCAGTTCTTTTTTTAATTCATTTGGTTGATTTGATTTTTGATTTTTTTTATAGATTTTGAATTATTGTTAATAATATTTATTATCTTAATTTTGGGCTTTGGTGACTGTTCCAATGGAAGCCATGATTGTTCTTTGACATGTGAATTGTGAATATTGGTACTTCTTATTAGCATTTAATCACTGACGCTTTTTGGTTAATAAAGTTAAAGAATCGTCTGATGCTTCTGGGTTTTGGCTCAAAATTGCACAAAATGTTTATGGTCTCGACGAGAAGGAAAATCTTGCAAGGGATTCAAGCAAAAATTTCAAAAAGCTTAAATTGAACTAATTACATATGAAGAGCTTACTTGTAAACTACTTTTTATAACAATATAAAAAAAAAAAACTGAATAAATCGCATCTGACCCTGGTGCTTTGGTGGGGTTAAGTTGTCTTATGGTTTGATAAATCTCTGCATATGTAGGAATGGCACAATAACTCTGTTTTTCTCCTCTGTAATAATGGGGGTAAAAAAGCTGTCAAGCTCCCATTGAAAGGGAGGGGTTTGGAGTAGCAAAAAGATTGTTAAAATAATTCACAAAGTGATCTCCGATTTCGTTCTTATTATTAATCCAATTCCCCTGATCAGTTTGGTATTGAGGTCCTTACAGGTAAGCTAGGTTTCCCTTGTAGTTCAATCTGGAGGTTTTCTTCCTACTTCCAGCTTTTAAAAGCCTTATTGGTGGGCTTCCATTTTTGACAGAGGATGAATGCAGAAGATCATTGAATAGCTTCTTTCCAGGCAGCAGCTACCACATCATGGCTAGTGTGGTCCTTTGTCCAAAATGCCTCAAACGAAAGGGCTTTGGAAGGCGTTTATAATTCCCTCCAACATTGAGAACAATTAGGCCACAATTGGGAGATGGGAAACTGCAGTATTTGGAAATAATGATAACCACTCTCTGTTTGCCATGCAGTGATCCAACCTCTCCTTTATGTGAGACGGTTTTAAACTTATTATTGTTCAAGGTACTATTCCATCGTACATGAAATTCTAACTTTCTTTCTTTTGCACCAACAGGTCGATAATGGACTTCTTTCTATTCATTAAGGGCATGGCTGGTAGGCGCATTAGAGCTTAGAATAGAAATGCTATTCTAGAGAATAGCTATATATTCCATTTATTTGGTTACTTTATTTTTCGTCGAAATAACTATTCATGCTAAATTGTTATTCTTCAAAATGAGAAATAGTTAGGAATAACTATTTGTTTCATGATGGAAATAGCACACCGCTTAATAGTCAAACAAAAGCCATCTATTGAAAAAATTTGTAGGCCTAACTTATCCCATAAAATCGGCTCTCCACACATGAAGGAGAGTGCTAAAGTATTGATTAAATGATTAAATTTATTTCTTTCTAGTAGCTTAAGCTTTTGGGATAAGTGATATTTTAACAAAAACAGCCTCTCGTCACCAAACAATAGTGCCTTATAATACTGATTTTCTTACTATTTTGTACCCTATGGCCTCTAATTGCCACCGCTTTGCTCGGTCACTAGCTCAGAATCCAACCCCCATGACCCATTTGATTTCGAAGGACAAGTAAACAAGCAAGGCCAAATAACACTGCTAGTCTGAGTCATTAAGAACATTAATTAGCAAAGGCTTTATCGAATTCGGTATCTAGGTGCCATCAAATTCCCATTTTAGGTACAGAGTTCTTATTTTAATTCATTTGGTTGATTTGTTTATAGATTTTAAATTGTTGGTATTTTAATTTTGGGTTTTGGTGACTGTTCCAATGGAAGCCGTGATTGTTCTTTGACATGTGAATTGTGAATATTGGTACTTCGTAATTAGCATTTAATCATTGATACTTCTGGTTTTTGGCTCAAAATTGCAAAAAAATATTTTATGGTCCCGACTAAAGAAGGAAAATTATGCAAGGGATTCAAGCAAAAATTTTCAAAATGCTTAAAATGAACTAATTGCATATGAAGAGCTTACTTGTAAAGTACTTCAACAAGTATAGCATGAAACCACATAGGATTATAACGAAAATTGAAATTGTTTCCAGGTTCACAAAATCAGCAAAATGGATTTTGTACGACGTACATCAGTTATCTGTTGCTGCTGCCATGAACTAAAGATTTGTTGTCAAATCAAAGCACCAATAAGAACAACTGGAAAAAGAAAGAAGGAAAAGCTTTTGTACAGTAAAATGCATTTCAAGCTCCTCAACCTGGTCCATTCAAAATGCTAATTAGCCGAAGTATTTAAGCCTTTCTTCAAAAAATTTCAGGGTAGTTTTAATGTTTTAGTCCATGTAGTTATATTATAATGTAATGTTGTTTTGAGGTAATCTCGTTCTAATATAAATTTAATTAGATAATGGATGGAGTCGGTTCGGAAGTCTTGAATATTTCCAATTTATGGGGAAATATATGAGAAATAGTATTCTTTTATCCCTCTGTTAGAGCAATCCTAATGGCCTCATCAAATTTTACTAGCCAATTTAACTGAAAATCACATTCTCAGCATTTTAGCCATCAACTTTTTTAAAGCATTCCTAACAGCCTCAGCAAATTAACTACTCACTATCACTATTCCATTTAAATATTACTTTTTTAAGTTTTTTTTTTTCCTTTTTTTTTTTTTCAGAAACTCTTGTCTCCTGATCAGTTTCTTCTCTCCCTCACGTCTCCATCACAGACAAAAGCCCACCACCAATCCCTCCTCAAACCCCCAATGTTTTTTCTACCATTTTCGATCAAATCCTGCCCTTTTTCGATCAAAACCGAAAAACATAATTATTCTAAAATCACCCACAGCCACAGCCACTGAACGAGGAAAAAAAGGGAGAGGAAAGAAGGAAGAAGAAAAAAAAAGGAAATGGGGAAGCAGAGCATGGGTGGAAGAAAAGGAGAAGAGGAAAGAAGAAAGAGGAAAAAGAAGCAGAGAACGAGGAGAAAAGGAGAGGAAGGGAGAAGGAAGGAAGAAAAAAAAAAAAGGAAATGGGGGAAGCAGAGCGTGGGTGGAAGAAAGAGAAAGAGGAAAGAAGAAAAAGAAAAAAGAAGCAGGAAGAAAAGGAGAGGAAGGAAGGAAGGAAGGAAGAAAGAAAAAGAAAATGGTGGAAGCAGACCGTGCGCGGAAGAAAAGAGAAAGAGGAAAGAGAAAGAGGAAGAAAAAAAGAAAGAAAAAAAGTGGGAAAAAAAATATTTATTTTAATGGTTTGATGAGTGTACAGTACTCATCAAACCTGATGAGTACTGTACACTCATCAGATTTTTTGGATCAATTGTTGAGTCCATTAGAGGACTTATTTTGCTTTTTTTGGTTAAATTGCTCAAACAAAGTAGCCAAAAGGCTACTTTGTTGAGGCCATTAGGATTGCTCTTAGGATTTAACGAAAATACTAAACAGAGAGGGTAAATGATAGACATTAGAATTCAGAGTACCAAGTGAGAGTTTTTAAATATTAATGAAACATGTCAAAGGTTGAAAATTTAAGCGAGTTATCTGAAGTTTTCCTTTTTTTAATAATATTAATAAAAAAATGGTGTTCTCAAATAATTTAGGAATACAATCATTTATTAGACTAATTTGTATGAATTTACTACAAATTAATTTGTAGCTAATTTCTATCTTTTTAATAAATATGAAACTCTGTGGGGCTTTTTTTATAACACGCAAGCGTCCAAACTGATTTTTGAAAGTTATAAATTATATGATGCATATGCACGTTCAAATTGGATTTGTTTGTTTGTTTTTTTTAAAAAAAAATGCAAAGCAGTTGTACACGAAGTCCATTTCACAAAAAAATCAGAGTGAAGGGATTTTAAGCACAAATTTTGCACCAAAAAAGAAAAACAGTGTAAATAACACAAATGGCCTTTATTTGGTTATTGATCTAAAGAAAGTTGTTGATTTTGACTCTTTGTAGTTAAAAGATTATTTAGCAAAGTATTCTTCTAATTTATGTTGTTTCTAATTAATTAAAACATCTAGACAGGAATCATATGTAGTTAATAATTCTCTAAAAGAAAACAACAATGGAATTTTCTTCAAGCCTTCATACGATAACTCTTGGTCGCTTTCTGGTAGCGTTCCATTGAACTTAAACGAAGGGAAACAGTACTTGTGTACTACTCCCATTTGCACTTGATTTTTCTAGTCAATAGACTAGTACTTCAAACCGGTGTTGTACGTCGTTGTTATCGGTAGCAGACACGCAACAAACACCCAAAAAAATAACTTAATTCACATGGCAAGCATTTACATCTTTGTTTTTTGT
>FXXK01000634.1:0-189128 GCA_900184695.1 Betula pendula | reverse complement strand
GGTGTGACAATGCTTATTTTTAATCCAGAAAAATATGCATTTTTAAGCTATTATCAAAGTAGTTAGTTAATCAACTAACATTAATGCGCTAGTATATATGCTCTAAATTCTAACCTAAACTATGTAACATTCATTATATAGTTATATCACATTATGTGACTATCATTTATATTTATAGTTTTATAGCTTAATTTGTAATTATATATATTTATGAATCATATTTATCCTAAGTATTATAAAGTATATAATGATAATGCTTAGAAGTTAAATCATATGATCATATAATTTAAATATGATAATGTGAACTCAATGCTAATAATAATACTCAATTCTAATAATAATACTTAAATTGTGAATATAAGAAAACCACTATTGATTCCAATGCTAACATATTTGATGTCACACACTAGTCATTAGCATAGTAATTTGACATCTTTATATATGTTACACACTAACATATTAACATATACATAATACATATTACATAATAATTAATAACTAACTTCAAACTACTTATAACTGATTATAAATGAGCTAATGTTATTTAAGCAGGTAAAATTATTAAACGATACAAACTATCGTTTAATAAGTAGTACTTTGAAATTAGTCATCTTGCTAATGATATTATGTTAGTTAACTACCATTAATATATTAGTTAATAATTATGATAACATATATTAAGTTTGTAAAATTAACAATAGTAGTTAATATATATGTTTTAACTAGTTAGTATATTATATAACTAACATAGTATCATTAGCATAATCGCATGTAATCATTAATCATATATGTTAGTTTATAAAATTATGAATAGTAGTTAGTATATATGTTTTAACTAGTTATTATACTTATTATTTATTGTAGACATATAGTAATAATATACATCACCACACTACATGTATACTTTATAATATACATTGTATCTAACTATCTAAGTATCTAGAAGACTAGAACTTAATTATTTTGTTAGTATAAATTTGTTTACTTATGTGACAATTGATATTATGTATTCTATGGTTATAATTTATAGTTATAGCATAATTAATTTATAATTATATATCTATAAATATATATAGGAATTAAAAAAACTTATCATATACTTGTGAGATTATTTATGATAATTATACTCATTAGATCATATAAATCATATGATTAAGTGTTAATATTATTTATTTATTTATTTATTTTTTTTTTGAGTGAGAATCTGCCAAATTCCATTAATAATAAATCAGGAGCATAAAGCTCTTACAATAGAAGCTTAAACCGCAGATTAATGGGAAGCATAGCACAAACGCTATGAGAATTACACAGCCATAGACTGGACAAAAGCATCTAACAATTAAAGAACTGTCTATGACTACAACCACCACTAACCCAAGAACAACTCCAGAAAATGAGCAGATCTGTTCAGCAGACTAATCTAAGGTTAGATCGGGACATGATTAGCCCGAAACGCACTCCTTTATTCCAGGTCGTGAGAGTTATTCTCCACACCCAAATCTACTCTCCTCGACCCTAAAGGGCAGGAGACACACACTCCTCTGTCATCCTTGATCAAAGACCCAGGACGACAGACAAAATACAAGAAAATTAAAGAAAACAGAAAATAAATGCAAAAATATAAATCACAAAGCAGATCTACCGACTGCAGGCGGAGCGGAAGTTGGTGTGCCGACGGTGGAGGTGGTGGAATTCTTCAAGTTTACAGATCTAGTTTTGAAATAATTCATTGATTTAAAACATCGAAGAAGTAGATTCTGCTCTTGTTATGCATTCATGTAGAGGAGGGAGATCGGGTCCACAGTTGTGTATATTGATGTCGATAAATGTTGTTGTAGATGAGATCTAGCTCATAAATTGATATGGATAGTGTTTATATATATGAGCGTGCTGCTACATATTGATAGTGTTGAAGATAAGACGAAATGTGTGGATGAGAAGAAGGGGGTATGGGTGGAGTGGGGATGGGAGCGAATATTCCCTCTGCCCAAATTATATCTCGCGGCTGATGGCGTCTAAGTTTTCTGAGAGAGAGAGATTTGACAGAGCAATAAGACTATCATTAACTTGATCTGATATTATTTATTTGTACTATATAATATACATATAAGTTATATAACCAATTACTTATTGGTACTTAATATATTTTGACTACTTTTACTTAACAAATAATATATCATATAACATTTTTTTATTAACATATATACATATATTAATATATATGTATATGTTAATAAATATATACGAATCGAGCCTTATACGAGTTTGTTCACGAACATTAACCGAATTGAGTTGAGTTTATACGAGTTTGTATCGTTTAATAATCGAGCCTAGTTTCGTATTTACGAACGGCTCATATGATAACCGATTCGAGCACGAGTCGAACTTAGTCAAGTTGATCCCGAGTATGTTCACGAGTAGCTCTGTTCGTTTACACTCCTAATGGAGGCTGTCTCCATGCATGCGTAGCCCCTCCATTTTTTCTACCCACATTATCTACTCTGAAATCTCAATGTAGACCCAACGAAGTTTAATCTGGATTGTTTTAAACGATGCTGACGTACGGTGAATGGCAAAATTCGTTTTTTCCAACAGGATACATGCATAATGCATTGAAGTTGATAGATGGCAAAAATATCTGAATGGGCCTGGGCCAAGAAAATGAATCCACACAGCCTCAAGCAGTGAAATCCCCATATCAATTTTTAAAGCCCATATGTAGCTGGAACTATAGATGCCAAGCCCACTACTGACGATTGATGCAAAACATTCTATTTAGGATCATCCACTGCATCTTATTTAACTTTGGGTGGGCTTGGCGCTTGATCAAAAAAAAAAATGCACTGACAGAATGCATTTTAGGACACTATATAGCAAAGACTTGCCAATTGATTGTATGGAGGTACACAGAGCCCTCCCACGTTCTGTTGTCACATTTGAAATGGCCAATATCCTCAACTGACTCAACTTTCTGAGCTCTTCAAATAGATTAACCCCATGATGATTTGCCTCAATAATTGATAGCGACTGCAAGTCATTTAAACATCCAACCCCTTCAAGTACTTTAACTCCTTTCACTGAATAAAAGCAATTTTCAATTTCGAAGTCATGATAATGAGCCAAAATATGTCTCAGCTTATAAAGCCTAAATATCTCAATTGGTAGCTTACGCACTGCGGTTTCTATGAGAATTAGTGCTTGTAGGTTCTATAGCCTACCCACTGACTTTGGAAGTTTCTTAATTTTTGTTCTCCTCAAACTTAAGTACTTCAGGTGGAAAAAATTACCAACTTCTTGAGGAAGATAATCAATAGGAGCATCTTCAAAATCCAACACTTTCAAAAGCTTGAACTTTTTGAACAATTTAACTATGAAAGACCTAGGCATTTCGTTAACGTTGAAGAGACAAACAGAACGAACCCGTGAGTACTCACTTGTCTCAAAAATAATTTCTCTAGCATCATGGATTGATAGGCACTGACTTTTTCCATGGGAAGCTGTGTCACCTGCTTCCAAAACTTGACAGAAATTCAATTCTCCAGCCTTCGATAGGATGATATCATGCAACAGATCATGGATTTTGTACTTTCTAGACATCTCGTAATCAAGCACCCCAAATGAAACTTGAACCAAATTTCTGTTGACGAGCTCCATTAAGTATTCTTGGGCTACGTCTTCCAATGATTTTCCCTTCTTTCCTTCAAGAACTGTTACATATTAGAATAAACTCCCAAGAAAAATTAAGCTTTTAATTACAAAAGATCCTCTATGCTGGCCCAAATCTAATTACAACTGTTGGATTGTTGTTGTAACATAGATTAGTAATAAACTATTTTTAGTGATGAAACATTAAAACATCAAATAAATAGAAGTACAAAAAACAAGGAACACAATTAAAGTGTAAAAGGTTGTGGTAACATATATAACTGTAGCTTAGGTTGGAACACACCGGCCAATGCAAGTCTTACTTAGTCAACCATACTATGTGAAGAATTTTATCTTTACATATAACAAAACTGAAAGAAAAAAAAAATCATGGAAGTCCTAAGGCTTAGAGGTGCATACCTTGTCTATCACTGAACTGCATGGGAATTTGATCCTCCAAGACTCACCATTTTAGACGCTCCAACAAGTCCAAGTCACCGATCTTGTATGTTTGATATCATTCTCCTTTAATCCTATATCTGAGAAGGATAGTAGTTACATTCTTGACTTTCCAATAATCTTCACCTCCATCTGGCTACATACGTAGCACAAATTCTCCCTGCATTTCACAAAAGTCGAGAATCTTTAGGCTTTCCAGGTGCTAGATTCCAAAGGGTACCTCCTTCATCTGCAGGCATGGCCCAATCTCTAGTTGCTCAAGAACGGGCAATGATCTGTTGTCTATTTCCACCATCTTTAATCTGTTCAACTTTCTTGGTGTGAGCTTTTTGAGTGTTTGAAACCACCTTCCTTAAAATGCAGTCATTCCCATCATACCCCTTATGAAGGCTAAGAATAATTAAAATAGGCAAAGTCTGGACACATAGTAGTGGATCTTCTCGTAAAAATGAGAAACATAAGCCTAATGTGACTAGATTATGAAGCTCTGAAATCCAGTTGGGCAACTTCTCCAACCACCCCCTTAGATAGACATGCTCTAAAAATTGAGGCGATGATGAAATTGATTGTAATTCTAAAATTTCTTCTTGACTGATTGAGCTTACCACCAAAATCTTAAGGTGGACCATATTTTGTAGGGAGGCACACAGATCCCTCCCATTTTCTATTGCCATATTTGAAATGAACAGCATCCTCAACTGATTCAACTTCCCAGCTCTGTGAATAGACCAACACCTTGATGATTTGCCTCTACAAGTGATAGTATGTGCAAGTCGTTTAAACATCCAACCCCATCGTGTACTTTTACTCCTTGCATTGCATACAAACTACTTTCAATTTCAAGGTCATGATAATGAGCCAAAAGATGTCTCAGTTTACAAAGCTGAAATATCTCAATTGGTAGCTCGCGCACTGTAGTTTCCATGATATTTAGAGTCAGTAGGTTCTGTAGCCTTCGCATTGACTTTGGAAGTATTTTAACTACTGTTCTTCTTAAACTTAAGTGCTTCAAGTGAAATAAATTCCCCACTTCTTCAGGAAGATAATCAATAGGGGCATCTTCAAAATCCAACACTTTCAAAAGCTTGACCTTTTTGAACAATTTAATTATTAAAGACCTAGGCATTTCATTAACGCTAAAGAGAAAAACAGAACGAACCCGGGAGTACTTGCTGGTCCCTAAAACATTTTCTCCAGCATCATGGATTGATAGGCACTGACTTTTTCCATCAAAATTTGTCATTAGCGCCTAAAACTTGACAGAACTTAAACTCTCCAACCTTTGATAGGATGATTTCATGCAGCAAATCATGGATTTGTATTTTCTACGTATCTCATCATCAAGTTCCCCAAATGAAATTTGAACTAAGTTTCTATGGATGAGCTCCATTAAGTATTCTTCTGCCACGTCTTCCAATGGTTTGCCTTTCTTTCATTTTATAAAGCCCTCAGCTACCCATAGCCGAAGTAATCTTGAACCAGTGATTGAGTAGTCCTCCGGAAAAATGCCGAAGTACAAGTAGCAAGACTTGAGATAATAAGTTAGATCATGATAACTGAGGGAGAGAATTTTTGTGATAGTTGTAAGGAGGGGATTACTTTCAAGCTCAGAACTGAGGGTATCATGCAACTTTCACCATTCTAGTGGCACCTTCTCCTTTTTTGACAAAAGACCACCTATGGCAACAATTGCAAGTGGCAGGCCTTCACACTTTCTGACAATATCCATCGACAGTCTCACCAACTCTTTGGGACAAAACCCCTCAAACTCAGTATGTAATGCTTTTTTACAAAACAATTCCCAAGCCTTGTCTTGAGATAGAGGTTGTAGCTTGTGGACCTGATAAGATAAAGATTCTTTACAAGAAACACCAATGAGATCACTGCATGTTGTGATGATAATCCTGATGCCTTTGTCATTGCATGGTAAAGCATGTTTCAAAATTTCCCAAAACTCTGTCCTCCAGACATCATCAAAAACCACAACATACCTCTTTTGTTGTAAATATTTCCTTAGCTGGCTAATTAGTGTGATCTCATCCGTCATGTTGATTTGCCTTGGAGCCGTTTTCTTTCCTGGTAGATTTGCTTTGTCATGGACATGTGTATCTTCTGTACGTTGTATAATTGAGAACAGTGATCCAAACACGGCAGTCAAAATGTCCCTTCACTGATTCATTCTCATATACTTTCTTAGCAAGAGTTGTCTTACCGATTCCGCCCATGCCTATCACTGAAATCACAAAGCGTTTAGAGGCTCCCCCCCCCCCACCAACTAGCTTACGAGTTCGTCCCTCGTACACTCAATACCCACAACTTCATCTTCCTCAATGAAAAGTGAACCCACTCGAGAGTCATGCCATGTAACATTTGTTGCACTGCTACTTGATCCTTGTTCTGAGGAACTAAAATCATATCTTTCACTTCATTCCTCAATTTCATGGATTGATATTTTGATTTCTTGAATCTTGGTAGCTATGTCATGACGTGGTTTAAGTTTTTTCAATAAATGGCCAATTTTATGGAGGAAAGCAATAAAACCTTGCTGATGCGACGTTGTGCCACATGAAGAACGTATTCATCTATTACATGTTCTATATGATAGGCTGCTTCTCTCACTTGTTTCACCCTTGTTTTGATGCCATCTTGGAGGTCTCCTCATTTCTCTGCATCTTTGAGGAAACATTGGATGCTCTCCATTTCATCTTTAATGTCCACAACTTCCCGGTGGATACCCCTTAGTAGTTTTGATTCATGAACAATCAATTGAACCAGCTCGTTGATGACAAGGGTCACAACAGTTTCTATCATGGTTCCTTACTAATCTTCACCTAATTAATGATATTGTCACAATTAGAAAAGAATTTGGTTGAATTGTCACGCCCTAAGCCCAAAGCAGGACATGACACCTACTAAGAACTAATATGAAACTGAATTGAAACATTTTCTTACAATTCTATTTTATCCGAGAACCAACTATTTATACTATCAAATGACTTATAAAACAGGAACTAGTGATCTATAAATAATCCAACAAAACATAGTTTCTCATTAAAGTACTTCAAAACTGCCAAACACAATAAATCAAAAATCCCAATTCATCTCTAAGATATATTCTCCCAACACCATAATTTGGGTCCAATATACGTAGAAACTACATAATTGAAGTCTCAGCTTCCAACAGTAGAAATAACTAATACAATGACATACTTGTTAAAACCTCTACTTCTAACCAGACTCCAAGAAGTCACTCCAATAATTAGCTAACTGAGTATCTCAACTCGAGGGACCTCCCGCTAATTCAGAAAATTTAGAGAAAAAAAAAAAAAAAACAAGAATGAGCTAATGCATAGGAAGTAGCATAGATAATGGGGTTAGGGGAATTGTAAGTTTAAGTTAAATAACATATCAAATTCCAAAAGACTATGAGCCGATCAAGTTTCTACAAAAGAATATTTTGACTATGAATTTATCAAAGGTCGCATGATAGACTAATCAACATTATGCCACATAGACATCAAATATGCTACAAAGACATCAATATGCCACAAAGACATCAAATATGTCACAAAGACATCAATTATCGTAAGCCTGAGCTTAAATTCATAAAATGCTCAAATGTTTAATTTTCCATGTAAAATTCATCAAGAACATTGCTAAATGATATTTACATCAAGTTGCAATGATATTCTATACCACAAATCAACAAGTCAACAATTCCCCATAAGTAATATAAAGTAATGCATTTACCAAGTGCACATAATTTTCTCAATGCACAAGTAAAAGAAAATAATTTTACTTTCATGCACATGGTTCTAGAATCACATTTAAACAAGTAAAGACGATATTTTTCAAATTCCATTAGCTAAACTACATACCTTGCTCGCTAACAAACCAAGCCGTCTCCTAAAAGTTGCAACAACTCACTCAGCACCTAAACAATTTATAACAATTTGTCAAAGCTTGAAAAACTACTATTTATTCTACTAAACTAAATTTAAAATAAGAAAAACCAACACTATGAGTGACAATAATAACATAACAATAAATATGCCCTGATTCATAAAGCCTAAACCTCATTTGTAAAACCAAACTTTACTTGGCAACCCTTAAACTATGACAGGACAGCACAAGAATTTCGTCCAAACACCCATTATTGCACATACATAGGTGTCAAATTCTTCCTTATCCTTCACCACCCTTAACAAAAGTACACAAGCCAATAATGTTCATTTCTTTACAATTAAAGATAAGTTGTGTGTTTCTCATCCCAGAACCATCACACATATATATAAGAACTAGAAAGAACATGGGAACTTGGGATGTGAGGTATAATGTTCTATACAATTAAAGATAAGGAGATCAGTACTCTCTCCTCTTCTTTTTAGCATCGGCTCTTAATTCCTATCCTGCCTCTTAATCAGAAAAAAACAAAGAGACAACATCCATAGAATCCAAATTAGCATAAGAGTTCCTGTTTGTTGAACCTATGGATACTGTTGAAATGAAACCTGTCAAACAACCTCCATGATTTCAGCTCTACAGATTCACTCACGAGAAAGTCCCTTTTGTTTAAGCTTCTCTGCTGTACTGGAATTTCTAATTGTTTAAGGAAATCCTCTGCTGTGTTTGACATCCAGACTTCAAGGGAAAACTCATGTGTGATAACCGGACTTCAAGGGATATCAGCAACATGGACTTGTCCCTCTCTCCAGCTTTCAAGACAGCAGTTCTGTGTGATAGATGGGTTGTGTATTTAAATAAGTTCTCTTTAGTTGTTTGTATCTATCCCATACTCCTCTTTCTTGTAATTTGTTCCAAGCCCATACTCTGGGATGTAATCTGTTCCATACTGAGTTGGTCTCCAACTCTGTTTCAAACTCTATTTAAAGTGTACCGAGTAACTACACTCGGCAAGACAATTACAACCAAAACACTTGGTGTCTTCAATCTTTTATGGTATCAGAGCTAAAAGACTAACGTCTCCTTTTTTTTTTTATCATGTCTACTGAAACTTCCTCCACTACTCAGTCCACTGGGACTCCCAACCAACCACAGCCTCTTCACAATCTCACCCATCATATTAGTCTTAAACTTACCTATGACAACCACATGTTGTGGCACACTCTATTTGTTCCTTATTTGGAAGGACAGGAACTCCTTGGTTATGTTCTCGGCACCACTCCCTGTCCTCCTCGCTTTCTTGCAAGCAGCACCTCCACATCTGCTGCTCCTACTCCCAATCCAGCCTACTCTAGCTGGGTCCTTCAGGATAAAATCCTCCTGAGTGCTATACTATCTACTCTCTCCGAGAGTGTCTTGATCCACGTTGTTGGTCTTCGTACCTCTCGTGAGGTCTGGTTGGCCTTGGAGAAAATGTTCTCCTCACAATCCAAGGCTCGTGTTATGCAGTCCCGATATCAACTTGCCACTCTGAAGAAAGGCGCCTCCTCTATATCGTGAATTACTTTCAAAAGACTCAAACACTTGCTCATACTCTTGCCGCCATAGATGAGCCACTGAAGGATTCTGAACTCATCTCTTACATTTTGGCTGGCCTAGGATCCGACTATGATCCTCTCATTACCTCAATCACAACTCGGGGTGATCCCATCACTGTTGATGATTTATATGGCCATCTACTAACTCATGAGCAACGTCTTGCTCACTCCAACTCTGCAGGTGACTTAGCACTCTCCAGTGTTAATGTTGCTCACCGCACCAGTCCCAACATGGGAAGGCACCAGCGCAACTCTCATTTTTCTTCGCATTTTGGACGTGGTCGTGGTAGAGGACGTGGAAATGGCCGTGGCTTCTCACATCAGTTTTCCCCTCCCTCCAACTCCCAACGTCCTGTCTGCCAAGTCTGCCTCAAAATCGGTCATACAGCAGCCAAATGCTATCACCGCTTTGACCATTCCTATCAAAGTGAATCTGCCCACCCTGCTGCCTTCCTCACCACTCAGCAAGTGCCACCTGACCTCTCCTGGTACCCTGATACTGGCTCCACAAATCATCTCACCAATGAACTCTCTAATCTCAACCTCCGTGCAGATGAGTATCATGGGACTGACCAGATCAGAGTAGGCAATGGCCAAGGTTTGGATATCCTTCATACTGGCTCAGCTAACTTAAATTCTCCTACTCGTCAGTTCTGTTTACAAAATCTTCTTCATGTTCCCCGTATTCAAAAAAATCTCATTTCAGTTAATCAATTCACACATGATAATCAAGTCTTTATTGAGTTTCACCCTCGGTTCTTTTGTGCTAAGGATCTTCACACGAAGCAACTACTCCTCCAAGGCCCGAGTAAAGGGGGTCTCTACCCTTGGCCCTCCTCATCCTCCCCTGCTCGTACCTGTGCTGCTTTTGTTGGAGAAAGAGTGTCCCTTGATCAATGGCATCATCGCCTTGGTCATCCTGCTCCTCCTGTGGTTAGGCACATTTTGTCAAGACATCAACTTCCGGTGTCTTCTACTAAAAGTCAGCAACTCTGCCCTGCTTGTCAGCAAGGCAAGCTTCACAAGCTGCATTTTGGTTCCTCTCCATCTATATCTAAAGGTCCCTTGGATCTTCTCTTTCTTGATGTATGGGGTCCTGCCCCAATTTTATCTTCCAATAATAAACGTTATTTCCTATGTGTGGTTGATGATTATAGCAAATACCTTTGGATTTTTCCCTTGTCTTGCAAATCTGACACGACAACTATCTTCCACAAGTTTAAATTACTTGTTGAAAATTTCTTCTCTTGCACAATCAAAGCTGTCCAAACTGACGGTGGGGGTGAATTCATTCCCCTACAAAAGCTTCTTGCTTCCACTGGCATCTCATATCGTCAAACATGCCCTCACACTCACCATCAAAATGGTAGTGTTGAGAGGCGGCTCCGCCACATTGTAGACACTGGTTTGGCCTTACTCTCTCACTCTCATCTTCCCTTCAAGTATTGGGATGATGCTTTTGACACGGCCTCATTTCTCATCAACTGTCTCCCTGCTACTGCCACCCATCCCAAGACTCCATTTGAGCTTCTCTTTAAAAAACAACCTGATTACAAAATGTTAAAAACCTTTGGTTGTGAGTGCTGGCCCTATCTACGCCCTTACAACTCCCATAAATTTTCTTTTCGCTCCACATCATGCGTATTCTTAGGCTACAGCAAACCCCATAGTGGTTACAAATGCCTTGATCTTCATTCAGGACGTATGTATATTGCTCGCCATGTCATTTTCAATGAAACTAAGTTTCCCTTCCAAACTATGTCCATCCCTACCCTTCCAGCTTCCCCCCTACCTTCCTCTACCTTGCCTTCAAATCTGCAGCTCTCCTCCTACAGAAAAGATCTTCCCGTGGTTGCCTCTCCTCACTCAACTCTTCCTCCTTTATCTCCTGTGGTTCAGTCCCCTGCTCCTCTATCCCCTGTCCATGGTTCTGTTCCCTTGTGCCACTCCTTCTTCCCCCCTATCCATCCCATGATCACCCGTTCCAAAGCTCACATTCATAAACCCAAAGGTTCACACTGACGGCACCATTCGCTACCCTCTGCCACGTGCCCTTACTGCTTCTCTGGCCTCCCTTGATAGTGAACCCACTTGCTTCTCCACTGCCGTTAAACATGGTGTTTGGAGAGATGCAATGGCTGCTGAATTTAATGCCCTCATGAAAAATGGCACCTGGACCTTGGTTGATCCTCATCCCTCCATGAATGTGGTAGGTTGCAAGTGGGTCTTTCGGATCAAACGAAAAGCTGATGGCACCATTGACAGACATAAGGCACGCCTTGTTGCTAAAGGTTTTCATCAACAACCGGGGTTGGACTTTAGTGAAACCTATAGCCCGGTTATCAAGCCTATTACAATTCGGGCTGTCTTAACTCTTGCTGTCTCCTATGGATGGCCTATCAAGCAACTGGATGTAAGTAATGCTTTTCTCCATGGTTGTTTGACAGAGACTGTTTATATGGCACAACCACCCGGCTTCATCCATCCTCACCATTCCAAGGCTGTATGTCTATTGAAGAAAGCCCTCTATGGCCTTAAACAGGCTCCCCGGGCCTGGTTTTCTCGCCTCAGCAGCCGGTTGTTGGAGCTTGGCTTCACTGCTTCTAAAGCAGACAGCTTTTTATTTTTATTTCAAGCAGCAGGCACTCGGTTAATGGCTTTAGTGTATGTTGATGATATAATCCTCACTGGATCTTCTTCTACTGCGCTGGATGACTTGATCAAGGTCCTATCTACTGATTTTCCCATCAAGGATCTCGGTCCTTTAACTTATTTTTTGGGCATGGAAGTTCAATCCACATCTGCTGGTCTTCATCTTTCTCAACAACTCTATATCTCCAATTTGCTCAACCGCACCAACATGGCCTCAGCAAAGCCTACCTCTTCCCCCATGTCAGCTTCATGCTCCCTTAGCAAATTTGGAGGTTCATCCATGGCAGATCCTACTCTCTACCGAAGTACTTTAGGGGCACTACAGTACCTTGCTCTTACTCGCCCCGATATTGCATTTGCTGTCAACAAATGCTCTCAATTTATGCATGAACCTCGTGACATCCACTGGTCTGCAGTCAAGCGCATTCTACGCTACTTGAAGTCCTCCATTTCTGATGGTCTTCTCATACGTCCCTGCAAACGTTTTCAATTGGTTGCTTTCTCCGACGCTGACTGGGCTGGTTGTCCAGACGATTGCAAATCTACCTCTGGCTATTGCACCTTCCTTGGTAGCAACATCCTATCTTGGAACTCCAAAAAGCAACCCACCGTCTCCAGATCAAGCACTGAGGCTGAGTTCAAAGCCTTAGCCAATGCCACTGCTGAACTGATATGGATTCAGTCCTTACTTCAAGAGCTTGGGGTTTACCTTTCCACTGCACCAACTCTGTTTTGTGATAATATTGGTGCCACCTACTTGTCCTCTAATTCGGTCTTTCATGCCCGCACTAAACATATTGAAATCGATCACCATTTTGTTCGTGATCGTGTGGCCCAAAAAGCTCTTACTGTCAAGTTTTTATCAAGCAAGGATCAACTTGCTGATATCTTAACCAAACCTCTGGTCTCCACCCGGTTCACCTTTCTAAAGAGCAATCTCAACGTCTGTTCCAACCCGTTAAGATTGAGGGGGCGTGTTGAACCTATGGATACTGCTGAAATGAAACCTGTCAAACAACCTCCATGATTTCAGCTCTACAGATTCACTCACGAGAAAGTCCCTTTTGTTTAAGCTTCTCTGCTATACTGGAATTTCTAATTGTTTAAGGAAATCCTCTGCTGTGTTTGACATCCAGACTTCAAGGGAAAACTCATGTGTGATAACCGGACTTCAAGGGATATCAGCAACATGGACTTGTCCCTCTCTCCTGCTTTCAAGACAGCAGTTCCGTGTGATAGATGGGTTGTGTATTTAAATAAGTTCTCTTTAGTTGTTTGTATCTATCCCATACTCCTCTTTCTTGTAATTTGTTCCAAGCCCATACTTTGGGATGTAATCTGTTCCATACTGAGTTGGTCTCCAACTCTGTTTCAAACTCTATTTAAAGTGTACCGAGTAACTACACTCGGCAAGACAATTACAACCAAAACACTTGGTGTCTTCAATCTTTTACTGTTGTCTCCAATTTACTCTTTATTGATGACCATTATATTTGATAGAGCCACAGAAAAAGAACCAAACACCAGCATCTTCCTATCTAATGCTCTATACTGAATTGTAAGGCCAAGCCATCAACAACCACAAGTTCAACTCTACTTCAATAAAAATCTAAGAAGCAATATCGGCAATCCTCAACTTAAAGAAAACGCCTAATTCTATTAAATAGCTTCGACTTCTCGTTTTTTTCGAGATGATAAAAAAACAAAAGTCTTATCACAGACAGAAAGAATTACATCAATATATAAAATCGGTGGCTTTGCCCTTGCCATCTTATAACATCTCTACCTTCCTTTGGTCCAAATCTCTGTCCAACTCCTCAGACTTCATGTTGTGAAACTTTTGGTGGGACATTTGCAAAAGTTTTTCCACTCCCAAGGAAGTAGACAGATTGAGTCTATGAAGGACATTTGACATCAACATAGCGCTGTTAGCACATTATCTGAATCAAGCACAAGTTTTACTCAACCAGAACACTTGAAGGATATCTTTATGGACATCTTATTACCACATGTTACTGTATTTGAAAGGAACTCCCAAATGCACGATGCTGCTTTAATTTCAATAAACTACAAATGCTCAACCACCAGAAAAACTACATGACTATGTTTCAGCGGACAGCCCACCACATTTGGTCTCTTCTTTTTGCCAGGCATCCTAATTCTAAGGTGAAGACAACCATATATTCTCATAAACGCAAACACACACAATCTAAATCTTACCCCCTCTGAAGCAAACCCAATGAAAACAAGAACACCACAAACCAAAAACAGAAAACCCACATAAAAATTCCATCTCTAAAGCAAAAGAAAAGAATACCCAAAAAGAAGAGTCACGTTCAACACAAAAGAAGATTGCAGAAAATAGGAGAATTTGAAGCTTTTACCTTGAATTACGTTGGGTATGGCTGCATTTTGTGGGTGATTCAACTAGTTTTTTTTTTTTTTCTTTTTTTTTTCAGTTATGCTTTAGAGACTTTCTAGTTGTTCTAATAAGCAATTCTCCTTGGAAAGTCATTCCCCTTGACCATTTCTTCATACCTCTCAGTACGAGAAATCTAGCTGCAGCCTGCGGTCCAGAACATCCGGATTAATCAGCACACACAAGTAAATTGGGCCTGCGTTGAACCAATGAAAGTCACTTGAACCAGGATACACGCAACGCAATTAAATGTTTGCAACTCTTATGAGATTTGGAAGAGGGCAAAGATTATTCAGCTGACCGCCAAACAAGGCCAAGTTTCCGTTTGGGCTTTGAGGTGGCAGAGACGCGAGTCTTTCACACAAAAAAAAAAAAAAAAAAAAAAAAAAAAAAGAAAAAAGAAGAAAGAAAAAAGAAGAAGAAGAAGAAGAAGAAGAAGAAAAAAAAAAAGTCTACGTACCTTTCAAACTACCACTTAATTGATAATATTCTTCTAAATTTTTAATTATAACAATGTCTTCATAAACTACCAAACAATTGTCAATGTCCCCCGTATTAGTAAAAAAAATAAAAATAACCCTAAAATTTTTTCAATAAACCATAAATATCCTTATAAATTCAGGAAAAAAATAATTATTTTTATTTTTTAAATATATTTTTTTTGAAAAACAAAAAAAAACCGAAAATCTGTATTCTTTTTTTAAAATATATAATATATATATATATATATATTATATATATTATATAATAATAATATATATAATATATTATATATATATATTAAAATTTGTCCAATATTTGAGCGGTAGTTTATTTTTTAAAAAATCATTAAAAAAAAAGAAAATCTTTATAGTTTTTTTTTTTTAATTTAAATTTGGCCAAATGGTTGTGTTTTAAAAAAGAATTAAGTTTTTTTTTTTGTTTTTTTTTTTGTTTTTATATTTTATTAAAGGTATTTTCGTCCTTAGGGGGACATTGACAATTATTTGATAGTTTGAGGGGCACATTATTACAATTGAAAATTTGGGAGGATATTATCAATTGAGTAATAGTTTGAGTGAGATATGTGAACTTTTTTAACCAAAAAAAAAAGAAAAACAAAAAAATACAAAACAAAACAAAACAAAACAAAATAAAAGAGTCAAAAAAGTCAAGTTCAACGATGTCATTCTTTCCTCTGGTCGTAAAGGAGGCGTAGACCTTGACGTGTGCGCCTGAGTACGTGGTTTCGATTGCTGGGCCTTTGCCTTTTCCGGCCTTGGATATAATTTCATCTTTTTTGCTATGTATATATTTCGGCAAGATGCAATTTTATCATTATTTTTTTTTTTTAGTTTTATAAGGATTTTCATTTCAGGTTTCGAGCTCACGCCCTAGTATATGTCTAAACTCTTAAAAATTTTCTTGAGGTCACTGCACCACCACCATCGGCTGCAAGATGCAATTTTAAAATACGCAAAAAAGACATTGGGTATGAATGAGTAAGTAAAAGCATGTTCGTTGTTTTGTACACATGAATAAATTCATAAAGAGACATGCTTGATGTTCAATCTCATGATCTTTCTTCCGTCCAATTCTTGCAAATTGACCATTGACTTTACAAGAGTTGGACGGAGGAGAATCATAAAGTTGGAAAAGAATCGTTTCTCATTCATAAATAAATAGAGTAAATATTCTTTTATTTGGTTGTGTTACCATTATGAAAATAACTATTCCTTATGAATAATTATTTTCAAGAATGAAGCACATTCATGTCTTTCAAAAATGTAAGAAATATGTATTCCCTCAATAATGAAATAACTCTAAAAATAATTTTTTTTTTAAAAAAACCCATTATTCATTTTCATTCTAGTCTCCCCCCTGTGTAGTCGACTATCCCTAGTGGGGATAGTCAACCACCCCAACCGAATCTATAGAGGTGATGCGACCATCCCCATGGCTCAAAGGTCGTCACGGCCACCTCTGGCCTGCCATCTGGTGGTCATGACCACAAGATCATGTAGTTCAACTACCCTCACACGATGGTAGGGGTTGCGCCGATCATGAGGAATGGGTGTCATTCGTGTGTTATTTTTATAAATAAGGGTATTTTAGAAATTTTGGTTAAAATATGATTCCATTCCAGTTGAGAAACTGGCTTTAAGAAAGTGGAGATTTCCATAGACTTCCTGTGGGAGACTTATTTTTCCAAGCTTGCTAATGTGCTTTTACCGTAATATTAATTTGCTTCAAAGGGGAGGTTATATCCGGCTTGTAAGGGTTATGAACCACTTGGTTCCTTGTAAACCAGATCACATCCATGACTACAATGGCAAATTTGAAAAATGTGAACCTCCCTTTTAGGAATGGCTAAATACGTATGACGATCTAGGATAACTTTAACCCTACGAGATATAGGAAAATTCTAAAAAAAAAAACAGCTATGTTTATTGGCCAATTAAAATGCCTCTAGATAATTCTAGCTATATCACAGCCCAAAAAAAGATATCGATAATTTGATTAAGGTGGATCTAGGGGCCCGAGAGAGTGTATTGGCTTTCCAGCCAGACACTCTATTAAGAACTTTGTTTGGCATTTATGTCTTCAAAAGTTTGCTTCTTCTTGGCATTAGGCTTCATTCTTCTAAGCTTAAGAATTCTATCAACTTCTTGTTGAATCAAGGGTGATAGCAGATTTAGCCAAATTAACCTTTTCTGGCTTTATTGAGATGAGTTACATGAGTAGCTATTTAAGCAAGTGAGAATAGCGAAAGCTTCCTTTGAATTTGCACGGCTACAAATCATTAAATCATCTGCAAAAAAGATATGTGAGATAGTTGGCCCTTGACGAATTATTCTTATTCCATGAAGGTTATTTAAGGATTATTCCATGGGAATAAGTATTGATAAGAATTCGGCCCCTATAATGAACAGAAAAGGTGAAAGATGATCGTCTTGTCTAAATCGTCTACTCAGCCAAAATTTTCCATGAGGAGAGCCATTTACAAGTAAAAAAATTAAGACAGTGGAAATGCGTTGTTCTATCCAATTGATCTATTTGGAATGTGTTAAAGGGTGCTGGTAAAGCCCACGACAATTCCTCCATTCACACATATCATTATTATTTAAGGTAATATTATTCCATCGTACTTGAAATTCTAACACTTTCTTTTGCATGAGCCGTATACACCATCGTTTGAGCTAGCTGTGCAGGTTGAGAATGGATTTCTTTCTTATTTAGGACCCATTTGGTTTGCGAAATAGATCTTTATAATCCCTTACGAAGAGGAATAATTATTCTTTGAAGAATTGATAATAATTTTCCAACATTTTTTTTTTCCTTCTTACTTAAAAAAAGTACAAAAAAAATGGGTTACAGTTGAATTTCCGTGGGTGGCCGACCACACCAATAGATAGTCGGCCACCCATAACAAAACACAAGGGTGGTCGTAACCACCCCCAAGTTCAACTGTGGGTGGCCGACCACCCATTGTGGTAGTCGGCCACCCATTGAGTTCCCACGGTTCAATTTTTTTTTTTTAATTTGAGTCGCCACCCACTGAATTTCCATGGTTTAATTTTTTTTGTTATACATAATTTGAGTTGTTTTTTTTTTTTAAAAAAAAAAGAAATAATGTGGGGGTTTTTAATAATTTTGGTTCTATTCCAATTAAAATTCACCAAACTAAAGAATATGAATAACTATTTCATTACACACTCTTCTATTCCAATAATAACTATTTATTTTCCTAATAGAATACTCATTCTGCGTATCAAACAAGACCTTAGAATACGGTTGGTATGCGCATTAGAGCTTAGAAAATAATAGTTATTCCATTTATTTGGTTAGTTTATTATTCACAGGACAACTGTTTATGTTGAATGGTTACTCTTCAAAATGTGAAATAGCTAGGAATAACTATAGCTTTCGTGATGAGAATAACACACCTATTAATATCCACACAAAAGCCGTCCGTTAAGAAAACAGTCCCTCTTGTCACTGAACAATATAATAGTGCCTTTTAATACTCAGTTTCTTAGTACTTTGTCACACTCTATGGTCTCTTATTCCTGCCGATTTGCTGGGTCACTGCTCAGAATCCAACCCACATGACCCATTTATTTTCGAAGAACAAGTAATCAAGCAAGGCTGAATAACAATGTTGGTATGAGTCATTAAGAAGATTAGCAAAGGCTTTATTGAATTTGGTATCTAGGTTCAATCAAATTCCCATTTCAGGCACTCAATTCTAACTTTAATTCATTTGGTTGATTTATTATTATTATTATTTTTTTTTTGGAAACTTCACTTAATCCCCCCTTATTTTTTACCGCTTTTGCAATATCCTCCCAAAGCTCAAAAACTTCAAATTTAATATATCAAACTTTCAATTTTTGACAATCTCACTCATTCCATTAGGGTTTGAGGTTAAATTTGACGGTCAAAGGGTGAAATGACCCTTATACCCTTGTACAAATTTTTAAATTACAAAATTACCTTTAAATTACAATAATTTTTTTTTTTAAAAAAAAAGATAAATACAGGGGTATTTTGGCAATTTTTACATCTATTAGGATTTAATAGAAAATCCTAACAGAGTGGTGTGATTACAAAAAATTGAAAGTTGGATACACTAAATGATAATTTTTTAACTTTGAAGGTAGATTGTAAAAGCGATAAAATTCAGGAGGTTAAGTAAAGTTTTCCTTTTTTTCCTTCTTTTTTTATTATATAGATTTTGAATTGTCGTTATCTTAATCTTGGGTTTTGGTGACTATTCCAATGGAAGTCATAATTGTTCTTAGACATTTGAATTGTGAATATTGGTACTACGTACTTATAAGCATTTAATCACTGATGCTTTTGGGTTTTGGCTTAAAATTGAACTAAATTTTTATGGTCCCATCAGGAGAAGCAAAATCTTTCAAGGAATTCAAGCAAAAATCTCAAAATGTTATAACTGAACTAATTACATATTAAAAGCTTACTTGCAAAGTAATTCAACAGGTATGGCATGAAACCACATAGGATTATAACGAAAATTGCAATTGTTTCCTGGTTCATGAAATCAACTAAATGAATTTTCTACAACACTAGTGATCTGTTGTTGAAGCCAGGCCATGAACCGAAAGATTTGTTGTCGAATAAAAGCGCCAAGAAGAACAACTGCAAAAGACATAAGGAAAACTATTGAACATCAGAATGCATTTCAAGCTCCTCAGCCTGAATAAACAATGTGCACTCAAAATGCTAGTTTAGCCAAACTACATAACCCTTTTTTTTTAAAGCGTTTCAGAGTAGTTTTAATATTTTAGTCTTTGCAGTTATACTATAATGCAATGTTGTTTTAGGGTAATTTCGTTCTAATATAATTTAATTGGATAGTCGATGGTGCGAGTTTAGAAGTCTTGAATATTTCCAATTTATGGGGAAATATATCAGAAATATTACCCTTTTATGAAAATGCTCAAATGTCATATTGTGGCATACAAGTCACAGTTTTCTGATACTAAATAAACTATGCATTATAACACATTGGTTTCAAAGCGCTCAAAACTGTTACATATGGGAATAAAACCTCTAGATGAATTAAGCTTTTAATTATAGATGATCTTCTGTGCTAGCCCAAGTCTAATTACAATTGTTAGATCCTTGTTGTAACATAGATTAGTATCAAACGATTGTTAGTGACGAAACATTAAAATATCAAATAAATAGAAGTACAAAAAACAAGGAACACAATTTAAAGTGTCAAATGTTGTGGTAACATTTCAAACCATAGCTTGGATTGGACCTCACCGGCCAATGCAAGTCTTACTTAGTCAGCCACAATGTGAAGAATTTTATCATTACATATAAGAAAACTAAAAAATCATTCAGGGAAGTCCTATGGCTTAGAGGTGCCTACCTTATCTATCACTGAACTGTATGGCAGTTTGATCCTGCAAGACTCACGCTCGAAGATGCTCCAACAAATCCGAGTCACCAAGCTTGTATATTTGATATCGGCCTCCTTTAATCCTATACCTGAGACGGATAGTAGTTACCTTTTTGACTTTCCAAAAATCTTCGCCTCCATTTGGCTGCATACGTAGCACAAATTCTTCTTGCATTTCATAGAAGTCGAGAATCTTTAGGCTTTTCAAGTGCTGGATTCCGGAGGGTACCTCCTTCATCTGCGGGCATGGCCCAATCTCAAGTTCCTCAAGAACGGGTAGTGATCCTCTGTCTATTTCCATCATCTTTAATCTTTTGAACTCTCTGAGTGTGAGCTTTTTGAGTTTTCGAAAACCGCCTTCCTCAAAATGCAGTTGCTCCGCATCATACGCATGATTGAGGGAAAGCGTAACTAGATTAGGCAAAGCTTGGACACACGGCAATGGATCTTCCTCTAATGAAGAGAAAAATAATAATAGTGTGACCAGATTTTGAAGCTCTGAAATCCAGTTGGGCAACTTCTCCAATCGCCCCCTGAGAGAGATAATCTCTAGAAATGGAGGTGGTGATGAAATAGATTGTAAGTCTATAATATCATCATCAGTGATTGAGATTACAATCAAAGTTTTAAGGTGGATCATATTTTGTATGGAGGTACACAAAGCCCTTCCACGTTTTGCAGTCATATTTGAAATGCCTAACAACCTCAATTGACTCAACTTTCCGAGCTCTTCAAATAGACCAACCCCATGATGATTTGCCTCAATCACTGATAGCACCTGCAAGTTGTTTAAACATCCAACCTCTTCATGTACTTTTACTCCTCGCACTAAATAAAAGTTACTTATTTCAAAGTCATGAGAACAAGCCAAAAGATGTCTCAGCTTATAAAGCTTAAATATCTCAATTGGTAGCTCACGTATTGTGGTATCCATTACATTTAGTGTTTGTAGGTTCGATAGCCTACCCACTGACTTTGGAAGTATCTTCACTTTTGTTCCCCTCAAACTTAAGTACTTCAAGTGGAATAACTTACCCACTTCTTGAGGAAGATAATCAATAGGAGCATCTTCAAAATCCAATACTTTCAAAAGCTTGAACTCTTTGAACAATTTAAGCATGAAAGACCTAGGAATTTCATTAATGTTGAAGAGAAAAACAGAACGAACCCGAGAGTACTCACTTGTCTCTAAAACATTTTCTCTAGCCTCGTGGATTGATAGGCATCGACTTTTTCCATGGAAAGTTGTGTCACTTGCTTCCAAAACTTGACAGAAATTCAACTCTCCAGCCTTTGATAGGATGATTTCATGTACCAGATCATGGATTTTGTACTTTCTGCGCATCTCATAATCAAGCTCCCCAAATGAAACTTGAACCAAATTTCTGTAGATGAGCTCCTTTAAATATTCTTCTGCCATGTCTTCCAATGGTTTGCCCTTCTTTTCGTCTATAAAGCCCTCAGCTATCCATAACTGAAACAATCTTGAATCAGTAATTGAATAGTCCTCTGGAAAAAGACCAAAGTACAAGAAGCAAGGCTTGAGGTAGTAAGGTAGATCATGATAACTGAGAGAGAGAATTTTTGTGATGCTTGTCAAGTGGGGATTACATTCTAGCTCATAACTAAGGCCATCATGAAACTTTTTCCATTCTAATGGCACCTTCTCCTTTGTTAACAGAAGACCACCTATGGCAACAATTGCAAGTGGAAGGCCTTTACATTTTCTAACAATGTCCATTGACAGTCTCACCAACTCTATGGGACAACACCCCATAACCTCGGTTGGGAATGCCTTTGTACAAAACAATTCCCAAGCCTTGTCTTGAGATAGAGGTTGTAGCTTGTGGACCCGATCAAATAAAGATTCTTTACAAGAAACACTAATGAGATCACTACGTGTTGTGATGGTAATTCTGCTGCCTCTGTTATTGCATGGTAAAGCATGTTTCACAATTTCCCAAAACTCTATCTTCCAAACATCATCAAAAACCACAACGTACCTCTTTTGCTGTAAATATTTCCTCAATTGGCTAATTAGTGTGATCTCGTCCATCATGTCTATTTGTTGCAGACCCGTTTCTTTTGCTTGGTAGATTTGCTTTGTCATGGAAATTAGTATGTTCTGCATGTTGTATGACTGAGACACAGTTATCCAAACACGACAATCAAAATGTCCCTTCACTGATTCATTCTCATATACTTTCTTGGCAAGAGTTGTTTTACCCATTCCGCCCATGCCTACAATTGAAATCACAGAGCGTTTGGACGCTCCCCCGACCAACCAGCTTACAAGTTCATCCCTCGTAGACTCAATTCCCACAACTTCATCTTCCTCGAGGAAAAGTGAACCCACTCGAGGGTCATGCGATGTAACATTTGTTGCACTGCTACTTGATCCTTGCTTTGAGGAACTAAAACCATATCTTTCACTTCGTTCCTTGATTTCACGGACTGATATTTTGATATCTTGAATCTTGGTAGCTATGTCATGACGTGGTTTTAGTTTTTTCAATAAGCGACCAATTTTATGGAGGAAAGCAATAAAAATTTGTTGATGACGACGATGTGCCATGTGAAGAATGTATTCATCTATTACATCTTCTATATGATAGGCTGTTTCTCTCACCTGTTTCACCCACGTTTTGATGCCATCTTGGAGATCATCTTTATCTGCATCTTTGAGGAAACACTTGATACTCTCTAGTTCATCTCTAATGTCCACAACTTCTTGGTGGATACCCCTTAGCAGTTTTGATCCATGAACGATCAACTGAACCAGCTCGTTGATGACAAGGGTCACAACGGTTTCTGTCATGGTTTCCTCTCTGATCTTCACCTAGTGAATGATATTGTCATAATTAGAAAATAACTTGGGATAACTTACATGCCCCAAGCCCAAAGCAGGATATGATGCCTACTAAGAACTGATTTTTTTTTTTAATTATAAATAATCGAAATATCATTAAAAACAAAAGCGCAATCCCAGTATACAAAAATTGTACAAGAGAAACACCTGGCTAGAAGGAGAAAAAAGAACAAGAAAATCCTGAAAGCCAAGCAAATTAGGAAAGATAAACGCAGCTGTCGAAAGGTAGAGAGTATTGAAGAATAAAGACTATTTATACTAAGAACTGATATTAATCATAATGGAAATATTTTTTGAAAAAATTCACATACTCCCTTCAACCATCCACCCAATTGACAATGTCCTTCCCAAACTTTCAATTGGGACAATGTTCCCCCCCAAACTACCAAAAAATTGTCGATGTCCCCACCAAGGTCAGCAAAAAGACAAAAATAATTCTACAAATTTTTAATAAGCTAGACAAAAATACCTCTATAAATTCGGGAAAAAAAATAATTTTTTTAAAAAACGAAAATTTTTAAATTTTTTTTTTTGTTAAATTTGAAATTTGGCTACCCCTCTAAATTTTTTTTTCTATTTTTATTTTATTTATTAAGGATATTTCCATCATTGGGAGGAACATTGATCACTTTTGGTAGTTTGGGAGGACAATATAAATTGGGTGGTAGTTTGAGGGGGGTATGTAAACTTTCCTCAACATTTTTTTACAATTCTGTTTCATCTAAGAACGAACTATTTATAGTACCAAATTACTTATAAAACACCAATTAGAGATCTATAAATAATCCAACAAAATACGTTCTCTAGTTAAAGTACTCCATAACTGCCAAACATAATAAATCAAAAATCTCAATTCGTCTCTAAGATATATATTCTCTGAGCAACATAATCTGGGTCCAATATACTTAGAAACTATAGACTCCAAGTCTCATCTTCCAACAGTACAAATAACTAATATAATGACATACTTGTTGAAACATCTACTTCTAACTAGACTCCAACAAGAGTATCTCAACTTGAGTGACCTCCCGCTAATTCTGATTTTTTTAAAAAAAAAAATAATACACAAGAATAAGCTAATGTCGTGTAAGTAGCATAAATAATAGGGTTAGAGAAATTGCAAGTTTAAGCTAAATAGCATATCAAATTCCAAAACACTATGAGCCAATCAAATTCCCCACAAAAGAATATTTTGACTATGAATTTATCCAAAGTCATATGATGGAGTAATCACCAAACGCCGTGAAGACATAAAATATGCCACAAACCCATCAATTATCAAAAGCAGAGGATACATTCATAAAATGCTCACATGTTTAATTTTCCATGTAAAATTCATCAAGAACATTGATAAATTATATTTACAACTTACAATGATATTCGATACCACAAATCAACATGTCAACAATTCCCCACAAGTAATATCAAGTAATGGATTTACCAATTAAGTGCATGTAATTTTGTAAACACACAAGTAAAAGAAAATATCCAGCAATATAAAAATAATTCTACTTTCATCTACAAGGTTCTAGAATCACATTTAAACAAGTAAAAATGATATTTTTCCAATTCCATTAGCTAAGCTACGTACCTCACTCGCTACCAAACCAAGTTGTCCCCTAAAAGTTGCAAGAACAACACACTGAGTGCCTAGACAATTTATAACAATTCGTCATCACTTGAAAAACTAATATTTATTCTAATAAACTAAATTTAAAATAAGAAAAACCAACACTATGAGTGACAATAATAACATAACGATAAATATGCCCTGATTTATAAAGCCTAAATCTCATTTCTACAACCAAACTTGACTTGGCAGCCCTTAAACTAAGACAGGACAGCACTGGAATTTCCTCCAAATTCTTCCAAACACCCTATTAGTGCACACACATAGCTGTCAAATTCTTCCCTATCCTTCACCACCCTTAACAAAAGTTCACAAGCCAATAATGACCACTCTGAATGCTTGATCAGTACCTGAATTTCTTCTGCTAACCTGTTAACAGTGTCTTAGATACAGACACATCAATAATGTTCATTTGTTTACAATTAAAGATAAGTTATGTGTTTCGCATCCCATAACCATCATATATTATATATACCAAACCCAACATTTCATACATGCCCATCAAACCCCTATAAACTTTTATGGACATCTTATATATTACACAGACTAATGCCACACATACTCCCACCTCTTCATACTCATTTTTTCACATCTTTAGGTGGCTTTTAAAATTACTAATGAATTTGTTATAGACCTCTATTGGACTTTTGGTTTTAAAAGCCACCTATGAGTGTAAGGAAATGGGTGCAGAGAAGTGCAGTGTTTGTAGCATTACTCTGTTACCATATTGTCCTGTATTTGAAAGGAACTCCCAAATGCACGATGCTGCTTTAATTTCAGCAAACTACAAATGCCGTTAACCCACCAGAAAAACTACATGACTATGTTTCAGCGGACAGCCCACCACATTTAGTCTCTGCTTTTTGACAGGCATCGCAATTCTAAGGTGAAGACAACCATATATTAATTGTCATGTACACATGCATTGTGTTGCACAGGAAATAAATACTTGTCAAATCATATGCACAAAAAAACCCATGATACTCAAGCCAAATCGCAACAATAATATTGCCAATCCTGCTTCTTAGCCTGCGTCAAGGACTAGCGTTCAAATAGAAGAAATAATCTTAGATAAGATTCTGCAATAAGCATCAGAAACACCAACATCTACATTTAGTTCTTAAGAATCCAAAGAAACATCACAAACTCCTACTCCATTCAGTTCTACAAAGCCCATGCAGAGAAGCATCACCTCCCGGCTCCCCCCATTTTAAGGATCACTTTGACCATTTTATTCAACTATTTTTCGTTCTTCTTTCACGAGTATTATGTCACTCATATTTCCTTCTCCCAACTACTCCTCATAAACGCAAACACACACAATCTAAATATTCCCCTCTGAAGCAAACCCAATCAAAACAAGAACACACACAAACCAAAAACAGAAAACCCACATAAAATCCAATCTCTAAAGCAAAAGAAAAGAATACCCAAAAAGAAGAGTCACGTTCAACAAAAAATATAAAATCATAAAATAAAATCTATGCTGGCAAAGAACATTGCGGAAACTAGGGAAATTTGAAGCTTTTACCTTGAATTACGTTGGGTATGTCTGCATTTTGTGGGCGAAGAGTTTGACAAAAATGTTGCCAGAGGAAGGTAGCTTGCGGGTGGTGTGAAATGTGATGGCTGCTGTTTCCTTCTACTGTCTCAACTAGTTTTCTTACTCTTGACTAATCAGCACACAAGTAAATTGGGCCTTCATTGAACCAGGATACACGAATTTCATGTTTGCAACTCGTTTGAGATTTGGAAGAGGGTAAAGAGAATAGTACACTGTATTTTTCTGGTCTATCATATTCTTCAAAACCAAATTAGCATACAATTTATTCTTTTCCTCGACCAACCAAAAGTCTTATCCATTATTCAGTTCACCTGCCAAACAGGAAAAAAAGGGTCGGCAAAAGTCGCTCCAAACAAAAAGAGTGAAAAAGTCAATGTCTAACGACGCGTTCTTTCCATTCCCACTGGTCGTAAACGAGACGGTGATCTTGACGTGTGTGCCCAAGTACGTGGTTACGATTTTGTTGAAGATTGTTGAAGAGTTGATCAGTGATGCTTGTCCATGGTATGGTTCAGGGGCGCTCTTCCACTAGGCAGTCGCCTAAGGCCCCAGTGGAAGAAGCCCTATATGGTTATTACCGTGAACTGTATATATATAAAAAAAATTATTAAAAAAATAAAATAAATAAAATAAAAATAAAAAGGAGGCCCAATTATAGTGCAGTAGCGATTTTGCTAGAGGAAAAGAAAAAAAAAAAATGGCATTCTCTTCTTTGGGAGACTTGACTCCCACGGGAAAAATCAGCGCCCAAGGCAAAAAGCACAATTTCTTTGCAAAAAAAAACAAAAAAAAAAAAAAAAGTGAATTATCTCTCATACTAGAGATAAGGATGAAAACGTGTGGCTGTACGTACCACAGCTACACGTTTTTTTTTTTTTTGTAACATTTGTTATGTTTTTACGTTTGTGTTTTTTGCAGTGTTTTGCTTTAGATAACCGTTTTTTATATAAAACATTATTATGTTTTTCTTTCAATAAAAATTAATAATTTTATTAAGCATAAAAGAAAAGAACGGCCAATTATCATATTGTATAATTAGATCCACTCAATTAATAAAAAATAGATCTTTAACTTGTGCAAGTTAAAAGAGATAAATATATAGTTTAGTATAAATGAAGCGCCTTTTATAAATCAGGTTCAATTATTCCTTTCATATAATGTCTTATGATAAATATTTTTAATTATAATTTATGCTCAAAATATGCATGGGATATGAACAAAATTAAATAGAAGAATAAAGAAATAATAATTGTATGTTAAAATTAATCTCAACAAATTTCTAACTAACAATGTAATCGAATTTCAAAAGTGAAAAAATAATTTTAAATAAATAATAAAATAATATTTAATTAAATATTAAATATACAAATAAATAAATAAATAAATAAAAGGCCTCTTCTAAGTGATGGCTTAGGCCTCACAATATAGTTGAAGTCAGGAAACCTGGTATGATTTGTAATTTGTGTTTGAGGTTTGGATTTGGGTCGTGTTAAAATATGAGTAAAAAGAATGTATTGATCAACTTTAATCTAATATATTTAATTAAGTGGGTTAGACCTTTAATTTTACTTCACTAATTTTCAAGGACGGAACCAAGATTTATGGCGTAAGGAATAAACTTATATAAATACATAAGCACACATATACATATAGTCTCTCTTTATATGTTTGTTTGTGCGTATTTATGTAAAACAAAGCAGAAAAGTCTTAAATTTAATTTCATATTAAATCTTTAATTATTACTGTATACAAAAGTAACATGCCTATAAAATCATCATACAAGGGATCAAGAAAAGTTTCATTTTGAACATACAAGTTTTTTACATTGCTTAGACATGTACCAAAAAAGAAATTTTTTGGTTTTCTATGTTGGAAGATGGGGTAAATTAAAAGAAAATTTTTGAAAGGGGGCACAAATATAATTTTGGGGGGACAAATTTATAAAAATTATATACTTTAATATTTTAAAAAATTTTGGGGAGACATTCGTCCCACCACACTAACAAGTAGGTCCGCCCTTGCAAATTTCATGTTAGATGCACATCGGGTCTACGAGTCACATAAAAAATTTGACAACCTAAATATCGCATGTCAAATTCGGATCATATCGAGATATGTATATAAAACTTTATAGGTTAATTTCAACCATTAATCACTAATTCTACGTTAAGTTTATGTCAAATTTGTGCGTCGTATAAAAAATTACGAACCCTAGTCTATGGTGACTCCCAGTAGCCTTGGCATGACAGCACAAATTAACATGTTTGAGAAAATTTTAAACTTGTTATCACTAATGTGATACTAATCACTTATACCATTATTATTTAAGGTAATATTCCATCCTACAAGAAATTATAACACTTTCTTTTGCATCAACAGGTTAAGAATGGACTTCTTTCTACTCATTAAGGGCATGGTTGGTAGGCGGATTAGAGCTTAGAATTCTAATGCTATTATAGACAATAGCTATTCTATTCCTTTGGTTACTTTATTATTCATGGGAATATTCTTCAAAATAAGAAATAGCTAGGAATAACTATTTGTTTCATGATGGAAATAGCACACCGATTAATATTCACACAAAAACCATCTATTGAGAAAACTGAAGAAATTTGTGGACCTAATTCATTCCATAAAATCGGCTTTTCACACGTAATGGGAGTGTTAAAGTATTGATTAAATGATTAAATTTATCTCTTATTAACAGCTTAAACTTTTGAGATAAGTGGTATTTTAACAAAAACAACCTCTCATCACCAAGCAATAGTGGCTTATAATACTGATTTTCTTACTATTTTGTACTCTATGGCCTCTAATTCCCGCCGCTTTGCTCAGTCACTAGCTCAGAATCCAACCCCTTTGACCCATTTAATTTCGAAGAACAAGTAAACAAGCACGGCCAAATAACACTACTAGTCTGAGTCATTAAGAAGATTAATTAGCAAAGGCTTTATTGAATTCGGTATCTAGGTACCATCCAATTCCCATTTTAGGTACACAGTTCTTATTTTAATTCATTTGGTTGATTTGTTTATAGATTTTGAATTGTTGTTATTTTAATTTTGGGTTTTGGTGACTGTTCCAATGGAAGCCATGATTGTTCTTTGGCATGTGAATTGTGAATATCGGTACTTCTTAATTAGCATTTAATCATTGATGCTTCTGGTTTTTGGCTCAAAATTGTTAAAAAATATTTTATGGTCCCGACTAAAGAAGGAAAATTATGCAAGGGATTCAAGCAAAAATTTTCAAAATGCTTAAAATGAACTAATTGCATATGAAGAGCTTACTTGTAAAGTACTTCAACAGATATAGCATGAAACCACATAGGATTATAACGAAAATTGAAATTGTTTCCTGGTTCACGAAATCAACAAAATGGATTTTGTACGACGTACATCAGTTATCTGTTGTTGCTGCCATGAACTAAAGATTTGTTGTCAAATCAAAGCACCAATAAGAACAACTGGGAAAAGAAAGAAGGAAAAGCTTTTGTACATTAGAATGCATTTCAAGCTCCTCAACCTGGTTCACTCAGAATGCTAATTAGCCAAAGTATTTAAGCCTTTCTTCAAAAAAATTCAATGTAGTTTTAATGTTTTAGTCCATGTAGTTATATTATAATGTAATGTTGTTTTGAGGTAATCTTGTTCTAATATAAATTTAATTAGATAATGGATGGTGTGGGTTCGGAAGTCTTGAATATTTCCAATTTATGGGGAAATATATGAGAAATATTATTCTTTTATGAAAATACTCCAACAATGTTATATTGTGGCATGTAAGTCATTTTTGATACTTAATAAACTATGCATTATAACACCTCGGTTTCAAAGCCCACAAAACTGTTACATATGAGAACAAAATACCTGATAGAATTAAGCTTTTAATTATAAAAGATCATATGTGCTGGCCCAAGTTTAATTACAACTGCTAGATCCTTGTTGTAACGTAGATTAGTAACAACCAATTTTCAGTGATTAAACATTAAAATATAGACTAAAAAAGTACAAATAAACAAGAACGAACACAATTGAAAGTGTAAAAGGTTGTGGTAACAATTTAAACTGTAGCCCAGCTTAATTGGAACTCACCAGCCAATGCAAGTCTTATTAACCATGAAAATTTGGTTAGTTAGACACAATGTGAAGAGTTTTATTATTACATATAACATAACTACAAATTTTCAAGGAAGTCATGTGGCTTAGAGCCCTAGAGGCATATACCTTGTCCATCACTGAAACTGAATGGCATTTTGATCCTCTAAGACTCACCCTTGCAGACGCTCCAACAAGTCTGAGCTACCAAGCCTGTATTTTTGATATCGTTCTCCTTTAATCCTATAACTGAAACGGATGGTAGTTACTTTCTTGACTTTCCAATAATCTATACCTCCATCTGGCTGCATACGTAGCACAAATTCTCCCGGCATTTCATAGAAGTCGAGAATCTTTAGGCTTTCCAAGTGCTGGATTCCAGAGGGTACCACCATCATTTGAGGGCATGGCCCAATCTCTAGTTGCTCAAGAACAGGCAGTGATCCTCTTTCTATTTCTACCATCTTTAATCCTTTCAACTCTCTGAGTGTGAGCTTCTTGAGTTTTCGAAAACCGCCGTCCTCAAAATGCAACTTCTCCCGATCATACGCATGAATGAGAGAGAGGGTAATTAGATTAGGCAGAGCATTAACAAACGGCAATGGATCTTCCTCTAATGATGAGAAAAGTAAGACTAGTGTAACCAGATTTTGAAGCTCTAGAATCCAATTGGGCAACTTCTCCAATCGCCCCCTTAGAGCGATATGCTCTAGAAATGCAGGCGGTGATGAAATTGATTGTAAGTTTATAATCTCATCTTCATTGATTGAGCCTACAACCAAAATTTTAAGGTGGACCATATTTTGTATAGAGGTACACAAAGCCCTCCCACGTTCAGCGGTCATATTTGAAATGCCCAACATCCTCAACTGACTCAACTTTCCAAGTGCTTCAAATAGACCAACACCATGATGATTTGCCTCAATAAATGATAGTATTTGCAAGTCTTTTAAACATCCAACCCCTTCATGTACTTTTACTCCTTGAAGTGAATAAAGGCTTTTTTTAATTTCAAAGTCATGAGAATGAGCCAAAATATGCCTTAACTTAAAAAGCCTAAATATTTCAATTGGTAGCTCACGCACTGCTGATTCCATGACATTTAGTGTCTGTAGGTTCTGTAGCCTACCCACTGACTTTGGAAGCATCTTCACTTTTGTTCTCCTCAAACTTAAGTGCTTCAAGTGGAATAAATTACCCACCTCTTGAGGAAGATAATCAATAGGAGCATCTTCAAAATCTAACACTTTCAAAAGCTTGAACTTCTTGAACAATTTAACTATGAAAGAATTAGAAATTTCATTAATGTTGAAGAGAAAAACATAACGAACCCGAGCGTACTCACTTGTCTCAAAAACATTTTCTCTAGCATTGTGGATTGATAGGAACCGACCTTTTCCATGGAAAGTTATGTCACCTGCTTCCAAAACTTGACAGAGATTCAAGTCTCTAGCCTTCGATAGGATGATTTCATGCAATAGATCATGGATTCTGTACTTTCTGTCTATATCATAATCAAGCTCCCCAAATGAAACTTGAACCAAGTTTCTATGGATGAGCTCCATTAAGTATTCTTTTGCTATGTCTTCCAATGGTTTTCCCTTCTTTCCTTTTATAAAGCCCTCAGCTACCCACAACCAAAGTAATCGTGAACCAGCAATTGAGTAGTCCTCTGGAAAAATTCCAAAGTACAAGTAGCAAGACTTTAGGTAGCATGGCAAATCATGATAACTGAGAGAGAGAATTTTTGTGAGGCTTGTAAGGTAGGGATTACATTCTAGCTCAAAACTGAGGCTATCATGCAACTTTTGCCATTCTAATGGCACCTTCTCCTTTGTTGACAGAAGACCACCTATGGCAACAATTGCAAGTGGCAAGCCTTCACATTTTCTAACAATGTCGATCGACAGGCTCACCAACTCTCTAGGACAATACCCTTGAAACTCAGACTGGAATGCCTTTCTACAAAACAATTCCCAAGCCTTGTCTTCAGACAGAGGTTGTAGCTTGCGGACTTGATCGGATAAAGATTCTTTACAAGAAATGCCAATGAGATCACTGCGTGTTGTGATGATAATCCTGCTGCCTCTGTCATTGCATGGTAAAGCATGTTTCATAATTTCCCAAAACTCTGTCTTCCAAACATCATCAAAAGCCACAACATACCTCTTTTGCAGTAAATAATTCCTCAGCTGACTAATTAGTGAAATCTCGTCTGTCATGTCTATTTTCCCTTGAACCATTTCTTTTGCCTGGTATATTTGCTTTATCATGGACATGAGTATCTTCTTCACGTTGTATGACTGAGACACAGTGATCCAAACACGGCAATCAAAATGTCCCTTCACTGATTCATTCTCATATACTTTCTTAGCAAGAGTTGTCTTACCTATTCCGCCCATGCCTACCATTGAAATTACAGAGCGTTTAGATGCTCCCCCCACCAACCAGCTTACAAGTTCATCCCTTATAGACTCAATACCCACAACTTCATCTTCCTCAATGAAAAGTGAACCCACTCGAGGGTCATGCCATGTCACATTTGTTGCACTGCTACTTGAACCTTGCTCTAAGGAAATAAAACCATATCTTTCACTTCGTTCCTTGATTTCACGGACTAATATTTTGATATCTTGAATCTTGGTAGCTATGTCATGGCGTGGTTTTAGTTTTTTCAATAAGCGGCCAATTTTATGGAGGAAAGCAATAAAACTTTGTTGATGACGACGCTGTGCCACGTGAAGAACGTATTCATCTATTACATCTTCTATATGATAGGCTGCTTCTCTCACTTGTTTCACCCATGTTTTGACACCATCTTGGAGGTCTCCTTTATCTGCATCTTTGAGGAAACACTGGATGCTCTCCAATTCATCTCTAATTTCCACAACTTCCCGGTGGACACCTCGTAGCAGTTTTGATTCATGAACGATCAACTGAACCAACTCGTTGATTACAAGGGTCAAAATGGTTTCTGCCATGATTTCCTCAATGATCTTCACCTAGTGAATGATATTGTTACAAATTAGAAAAATAATTTGGGTTAACTGGCATGCCCCAAGCCCAAAGTATGACATGATGCCAACTAAGAACTAATTTTATGTATATATATATATATATAATCGAAATACCATTAAAGAGCGAAAGCGGAACTCAGGTACATAGGAACTATACAAGAAAAATAACTAACAAAACTAAGAAAATTAGAAAAGACAAACGCAGCTGTCCAAAGGTAAAGTATTGAATAACAAAGACTATTTATATTAAGAACTAATATTATTATTTGAAACATTTTCTTACAATTCTATTTTACCCAAGAACCAGCTATTTATACTACCAAATTACTTATAAAAGATCAATTCAAGATCTATAAGTAATCCAACAAGAATTAATAATAAAATATATTTTCTCGTTAAAGTACCCCATGATTGCCAAACACAATTAATAAAAAATCTCAATTCATCTCTAAGATATATTTTCCCAGTAGCATAATCTGGGTCCAACATACTTAAAAACTACAAACTCCAAGTATCATCTTCCAACAATATGAATAGCTAATACAACAACATACATATTGAAACCTTTACTTCGAACCAAACTCCAACAATCAGCTAATTGAGTATCTCAACTCAAGGGACCTATTGCTAATTCTGATTTTTTTGTTTTTTGTTTTTGTAAGAATGAGCTAATGCCCAGTAAGCAGCATAGATAATAGGGTTATAGGAATTGGAAGTTTAAGCTAAATAACATATCAAATTCCAAATTCCAAATTACTACTAGCCAATCAAATTCCTCACAAAAGAATATTTTGACTATGAAATTTTCCATTGTCACATGATAGAGTAATCACCGTTATGCCACGAAGACATCAAATATGTCATGAAGACATCAATTATAAAAAGCCTGAGGTTTCAATCATAAAATGTTCACATGTTTAATTTTCCATGTAAAATTCATCAAGAATGTTGATAAATTATATCTACATCAAATTGCAATGATATTCGATACCACAAATCAACAAGTCTTCATTACTCATAAGTAATATCATGTAATGGCGACGGAGTAGTCAAACTTGTTAAAGTTTGGAGCTACTTCACCACCCACTTTCTCATCTAGTGGGTTCCATTCTCATGTAAGCAAGTGTTGAAACATCATCTTTAATTTCTATCTTTTCTTTTTTCATTGCTTCTGAGCTACTAGTTTGACTGTGTTAAAGAGGCATATTAAATTTCATATTTATTATCATAATTTTAAAATATACTAAAATTTCAATTCTTTCTTTAGAAAATAGTCCTTGATATTTGTCGGACATAAAATTGTAAGAAAACATATGATGGTAAATAGCAGCTAGATTTATCAAGATATTTGTCTCACATGCTCTAACGGATAATATTTATTTTATAATTAGAATTTCAAGGTGTTGTATCTAATGGTGCATATGAAGTCAATCTTGACATTGTGTATTTATGGAAAATGTGTTGGAATGCTCTTTTGATCTTGTTTTAGCCAAACTGTAGAGAATTGTGGAATTTAAAGATGTGTTGGAGATGCTCTAATAAAAAGTGTTTGAAGAGTGGATATGTTTGTTAATGTGTTTTTGGAGATTTTTAGACCTATTTTGTTTTTTAAATGGTTAGTTAATGTATTAATTATCTTCGGGGAAAACAAAAAACAAAAACAAAAACTTTACCAAGTTTGACTACTCTGTCTCTTGTCATTTGCTTTTACCTTTTTACCCTTTTCCGACCCAACCCACCTCAGCTCCCAGTTTGGAGCTAGGCGCAGTAGGGAGATCACTAGGTTGGGAGTGTTTAGGAGGGTTCTATCTGTAGGAGGCAGTAGTATGTCCGAAGACCCTACTATTTATTCTAATAAACTAATTTTTTTAAAAAAAAAAATTAACAATATGAGTGACAATAATAACATAATGTTGGGGAACAAAATGAGCTTCAGGCTCCACAGTGAAGGCCCAGAAAGGTTGGAGAGTGGGCCCAGGCCCGCAAGTCCTTTCCAAAGCCCGGCCTTCGATATGGGCGCACAAGTATAGATCGAGTCCTTCAAGTTTTTATCAAAAGGTCCCACCAGGGGTGGAATATGCGAAACTTAGGAAATGTGAGCTGAAAACCCGTGTTACACGCTATCACGAAAGTCATGATCCTCGGGAGAATACACACTTCAGAAGGGATGGACATTTAATAGAAGAACGTTCACACCATGTTTCGAAGGACAACCGATGATAGCCCTCCTTATCATCGAAAATGTAAAAGCCATCATAAGGGCATTTTTATACCACGTTTTAGCAGGACCAAGGCATCTAAGTCATGCTAATGTGACGGATGTCAACAACAAGCATGACGTAAAGGTCATTTTAAAAATGACCATTGAAGTAAGAGGGGGCCTCTAGAGGATAAAGCAGCTTGAGTTCTCTGACAAAAGGGCAGAGCCTGGGAATTCGTAAAGGGTTTTAGATGACTTCCTAAAGAAGGAAGGAGGAGGATAAAAGGAAGGGCGGTCTGAGCAAAAAAGAGGTCGAGTAGTTCTGATCTTGTATTCAAAAAGTTTTGTTATCTTTGTAATCTCATTGATTCGGTAAATACTCAACAGGATCTCGTAGTCTAGATCGGAAACTGTACCAACAGTTTGGTGCCGTCTGTGGGAAACGACTTCGTTGTTGTCCCTAAAAAAAAAAATTTATCCGTGATGGTAACAATGAGATCCCAATGCAACACACGAGAAGGAGCCACTGCTAGTCTCTCATCAAAGGACGAAGCCCAACCAAAAACTATTGCTAACCCGCCAGTCACTCCTGCACAAAGAAAGAACAAAAGTGCAAGAGCCCTCTCCAAACCGGCGGGATCATTAGTATAGCTCATGGAGGAGGAAATCAAAGCCCTCAGAAAGCAAAATGCCCAGTTATCACGTCAAATCCAAAAGGCCCCCGAGGGCCCGGGACGGCCTCATAAATCCCTCCCTCTTTTGGCCGCATCCTGCAAACCTTCCCCCCGACGAGCCAAGACTCGTGTGTCTCTACTCTAGTAGAGCATCCCCAAGATAACTAGTCCTGTCCGGACCCTATCTGAAGAAGATGATGCCACCTATAAACCGAGTAAAAGCGTAGAGGGATACGGGGATCATGATGAAGGTTACAAGGAGAAGGAGGCAACAACTCAATCTGATCAAAGACAAAGGACAGAGAGTCAGCCCTGCTGCCCCGAAAGGCCCGATCCGAGCAAAGATCTGGGCAAGATCGTAAAAGAATTGGAGGTCAAGTTCGAGGCTCGGTATGAGGCCATGACTCAGAAAATGGAAGGAAAACGTTCCCTAGTGGACAGGTTGCTCCAACACACTAGCATCCCATTCACAGAGCAAGTAAGAAAATTTCCTTTGCCAGATCGATTTAAAGTCCCCTATATCAAGCTGTATGACAGGCTGAGGGACCGAGAAGAACATCTAAGGGCATACAACTCCCATCTCATGCTCCATGGAATGGCAGACGAGATAGCTTGCTGAGCTTTCCCCCTCACCTTGGGAGAAAACGCGTGAGACTGGTTCGGAAGGTTGCCTCCAAACTCTGTCGCCGATTTCAGAGGCCTGTCAAAGATGTTCTTAATGCAATTCTTGGCGGGAAGAAAACGTAAGCGAACTTTGGCTTATCTCTTGAATTTAAAACAAGGGGTTTCAGAGCCCCTTAAAGATTTCATCCACTGGTTCAACCAAGAAAGATTAACTGTGGAAGATGTGCCGAAAAACCTAATTCTGGCAACATTGCTCAACAGGCTCTCCCCCTGAGGACCCCTCATGGCGGAACTAGCACGAAAAACGCCAGCCACCCTCCAAGATTTTATGGACAAAGCGGAGGAGTTCATAAATCAAGAAGAAGCCTTCAAAGGCGATAAGGAGTCTAGGGACGAACAGACGAAGGAACCTAAAGGTGGGAGAAGAGATCCGCGCATAAGAAAAGAAGGCGACAAAAAGTCGAAAGAAGCAAAGCAGGTCGAAAAGCAAAAGCTCTTAACGGAGCAGGAATTCAATTTCACTCCACTAAACACAAATATTGCTGAAATCCTTCTGCACATCCAAGATGATCCCGCTATCAAGTGGCCATAGAGGATGAGAGCTCCCGCTGAGAGAAGAAACATGAACAAATATTGCGACTTTCAGCAAGATCATGGCCATGACATTGATAATTGTGTCTTGCTTCGCCTGGAGATTGAAAGACATATCAAAAACAAAAAATTGGCCAAATTCGCGGCCGAGCATAGGCGTCAGCAAGGCCCTCCTCACACGCTCAAACATGACGATCAGCCGAGCGAGCATAGCGATCGGAGACACAACTACAAAAGGCGTGAAGATCAACGGAACGATGATCACTGGGCAAACAGCGACGGACAAGCCGAACGAAGGAACAGAAATGATCGAGATCACCGTGGTGCAGTCAGAATAGAAAGAAGTTAGCACCCCCCGAGGGCCCAAAGCCGGAACCATCCGCTCGGAGAGATACGAACCATAGCCGGGGGGTTCGCGGGTGGAGGAGAGACTAGTTCTTCGAGGCGTACCCATGCTTGGAGATTGCGCCCAAAGAGCGTCCTCTCCCTCCACGAACCCGCCAAGGTCCAAAGGAAGGAAACCAAGATCATTTCATTCACCCCTGAAGACGGAACAGGGGTTTCCCAAACTCACGATGATGCTTTGGGAGTGACAATGACAGTGGGAAACTATAACACTCATTGCATCCTCATTGATAACGGTAATTCCGTTGACATCATGTTCATGCAAGCTTTTGAAAAAATGAAGCTGGATCGAAGCAAGATAATCCCGGTTACTACACCCCTAGTAGGTTTTACGGGAGAAAGAATCCTACCCATTGGCACGATCACCCTTCTGGTCATTGTCGGCACGTTCCCCAAAGAGCACAACCTCCTAGTCAACTTCTTTATTGTCGACCAGCCTTCCGCTTACAACTCGATCATAGGGAAGCCCACCCTCAATCAGCTACAAGTAGCTACATCAACCTATCATTTGATAATAAAGTTCCCTATCGAAAATGGAGTCAAAATAATTCGAGGGAATCAAAAAGAAGCATGCCAATGCTACAACATAAGCTTAAAAGATCAAAAGGAGGCTCTACCCGTAGGTTTTGAAATCAGAGACGAGCGAACGTTGCAGCAAGCTAAGCCTGCAGAAGACCTGATCAAAGTGTCAATAGAGGGTTCCGAGCGAAAGGTAAAAATTGGGTCCTAGTGGTTAGAACAAGTAAGAGAAGAACTTACCCACTTCCTAAGACGTTGCCGAGATATCTTTGCCTGGACGCACAAGGATATGCCAAGTATCGACTCTAATGTCATTTCACATTGGCTCAATATAGATCCTTCCACCAAGCCAGTCAAGCAAAAGAAAAGGAATTTCGCGCCCAAAAGAAACAAGGCGATAGCCGAAGAGGTAGAAAAGCTTCTTGACGCGGGCTTCATCCAAGAGGTACACTATCCGAAATGGCTAGCCAATGTGGTGTTAGTCAAGAAAACCAACGGAAAATGGCGGATGTGTGTCGACTTCACTGATCTAAACAAGGCATGCTCAAAAGACAGCTTCCCGCTATCAAGGATCGATCTCTTGGTCGACTCAATGGCCAGTCACGACGTTTTAAGCTTTATGGATGCCTTCTCCGGATAGAATCATATCAGAATGCACGAATCAGACCAGGAAACCACAACTTTCATTACGGATCGAGGCTTATACTGCTACAAAATGATGTTGTTCAGATTGAAAAATGTAGAAGCAACTTATCAAAGACTCATGAACACAATGTTCAGGAAATAGATTGGGAGAATGTTGAGATCTACATCGACGACATGCTAGTAAAAAGCCTTTAGACCCAGAACCACCTTGCAGATCTGGAGGAAATGTTTCAAACGTTACGCAAATACAAAATGAAGCTTAACCCGGCCAAATGCGTCTTTGGAGGTTCGTTCGGTAAGTTCTTGGGCTTTATGGTATCCCAACGAGGGATCGAAGCTAATCCAGAAAAAATAAAGGCGGTGATTGAGATGCAGTCCCCACAAAACACGAAGCAGCTGCAAAAATTCACAGAGGGGTTAGCACCGCTTAACAGGTTCATTTCCAGATCTATGGACAAATGTCTTCCCTTCTTCAAGGTCCTAAAAAAAGCCTTCGCATGGGGAGAAGAGTGCGAGGAAGCCTTCCGAAAGCTAAAAGATTATCTGTCTAATGCGCCACTACTTAGCCAAACCATGGAAGGCGAGCCACTTTACCTATACCTAGCAGCGTCCCCCACAGCAGTGAGCTTTGCGTTCATTTGAGAAGATGGAGGAATACAAAAGCCAGTATACTACACGAGCAAGGCCCTACAGGGAGCAGAGGTTCGGTACCCTCAAATAGAAATATTAGCATTTGCATTAGTAACTTCGGCGAGAAGGCTGAGACTATACTTCCAAGCTCATACCATTTGAGTCTTAACGACCTATCCTCTCAAAAAGGTCTTATACAAACCAAACACATCGGGACGAATGGTCAATTGGGCGTCAAATTAGGAAAGCTCGACATCGAGTATCTCCCAAAAACGGCGATCAAGGGGCAGGCCCTGGCGGACTTTCTAATAGAAGTCATAGATCTCCCCGACCAAGAAAAAGCACCCGATCAGATGTTCTGGGTCGTTAACGTTGAAGGCTCAGCGACTAAGAAACACAGCGGAGTGGGGATTGTGGTAGCCACACCTGAAGGATAGGAGTTAGAATACGTCATCCGAATGGGCTTCAAAACCACCAACACAGAATACGAAACTGTATCGCAGGATTGGCGATTGGCCAAAAGTATACCAAGAATCCATAGCAAAGGTCAAAGCCTGCGACAAATGTCAAAAATTCACCAACACTGTGAAAAGCCCTCCGAAAGAGTTAACCCCCATATCTTCCCCCTAGCCGTTCGCCCAGTGGGGAGTAGACATAATAGGACCCTTGCCACTCGGCAAGGGAGGTGTAAAATTTGTGGTGGTAGTGGTTGACTACTTCACCAAATGGGCGGAAGCCAAAGTGCTTGTACATATCACCTCAAAGAATATCACGCGCTTCCTATAGCAATCTGTAGTTTGCCGCTTCGGACTCCCATACGCCCTGGTCACCGAGAACGGAAAGCAGTTCAACTGCCAACCGTTCCGAGAATGGTGTTCAGAGAGCAAGATCAGAAACTACTACTCTTCACCAGGACACCCCCAAGCGAACGGACAGGTAGAAGCCACGAACAAGACCATCATCAAAATTCTAAAGAAAAAGCTGGGCGACCGAAAGGGGCCTTAGGCAGAAGAGCTTCATGAGGTGTTGTGGGCTTATCGCACCATGATACGCACCCCAACGGGAGATATCCCATTTGGGCTGGCTTTCGGGATAGAGGCCGTTATCCCAGTTGAAATAGGCCTAGCCAACCTTCACATTCAGAAGTACAATCTCGAAGCCAATCAAGAAGGGTTAAAATTATCCTTGGATCTCCTCGAGTAAAGAAGGGACCAAGCTAAAATGGTGATGGCCTCATACCGCCAAAAAACGGTTCAGTACTTCAACAAGAAGGTGAGGCCAAGGAAACTCGCGATCGGAGATTGGGTTTTAAGAAGAGTAACCCTGGCAACCAAGGAAACTCTGATGGAAAGCTAGCACCCACATGGGAAGGGCCGTGTAGGGTTATCAGATGCAATCGGCCAAGGACATACCATCTGGAAACGAGTGAAGGAAGAAGGCTGCCCCACCCATGAAATGCTGAGCATCTAAAGAAATATTATCAGTAACATTCCTTTTGTGGCAATTCCTCTTTTGACTAATGGAAATTGCAATGCTTTGTCTATCAGGCTTCCTTCAAACAACCAAGGTTCTAGTTAAGGGATTCCGATCCCTTGGTGCATGAACTTGAGAAACAACCAGGGCTCTAGTCAAGGGATTCTGATCCCTTGGTGCACAAACTTGGGAAACAACTGAGGTTCTAGCCGAGGGATTCCGACCCCTTGGTGCACGAACTTAAGAGACAACCAAGGTTCTAGCTAAGGGGTTCCCATCCCTTGGTGTACGAACTTGGGAAACAACCAAGGTTCTAGCCGAGCGATTCCAAACCCTTGGTGCACGAACTTAAGAGACAACCAAGGTTCTAGCCAAGGGCTTTCGATTCCTTTTGGTGCATGAACTTGGGAAACAACTGAGGTTCTAGTCGAGGGATTCCGATCCCTTGGTGCACGAACTTAAGAGACAACCAAGGTTCTACTCAAGGGATTCCGATCCCTTGATGCATGAACTTGGGAAACAACCAAGGCTCTAGTCAAGGGATTCCGATACCTTGGGTGCACGAACTTGGGAAACAATTCTAGCCGAGGGATTCCGATCCCTTGGTGCACGAACTTAAAAGACAACTAAGGTTCTAGCCAAGGGGTTCCGATCCCTTGGTGCACGAACTTGGAAACAACCGAGGTTCTAGCCGAGGGATTCTGATCCCTTGGTGCATGAACTTATGAGACAACCAAAGTTCTAGCCGAGGGGTTCCGATCCCTTGGTGCACGAACTTGGGAAACAACCAAGGCTCTAGTCAAGGGATTATGATCCCTTAGTGCACGAACTTGGGAAACAACCATGGTTCTAGCCAAGGGATTCCGATCCCTTGGTGCGCGAACTTAAGAAACAACCAAGGTTCTAGCCAAGGGATTCCGATCCCTTGGTGCACGAACTTGGAAACCAACCAAGGTTCTAGCCAAGGGGTTCTGATCCCTTGATGCACGAACCTGGGAAACAACCAAGGTTCTAGTCAAAGGATTCCGATCCCTTGGTGCACGAACCTGGGAAACAACCGACGTTTTGGTCAAGGGATTCCGATCCCTTGGTGCACGAACCTGGGAAACAACCGAGGTTCTAGTCAAGGGATTTTGATCCCTTGGTGCACGAACCCATAAAGATCCCGATCGCTACCAAAAAAAAAAGAGGCCACAAATAGAGAAACAACTACACAATCCGATTAACATTTATAAAAGGAGGAGTCATATGCCCATTACAAAAAAAAAAAAGGAAAAGACAAAGGCCCCAAAGGTCTACCACAAAATCAAGAGTCGTTACAAAAAAAGGGGGAGAACGTTCTTAATCTTCATTGCTCACGGAAGGAAGCATGGCTTGCCACCCAAGCTCGCGACAAAGACTTTCCCGCGCCACGGCCACCTTCCTCCGAAGAGCCGACATCCAAACATTAGCCAGCAAGTTTTCTCCCCGCATATAGGAGAGCCTTCCCTCCAAACGGCCCAGAGCACACCCCTTCTAAAAAATTCGAGCGTCAACTCCATCTGGAACGGCTTGATCAGGCAAAGGCTCCAGCCCCGCCTTCCACCACCGGCTCAACAACAGGGAACCCTCCCATATCAGGCGATGCGGTGGTTGATTCATCTGACGCCAACACCTCCACGAAATTTTCGCCATTTACGGCCTCGTCCCCTCCCTCCTCTCCAGGATCCGGAGCGAGACTGTCATTGTGGGGGGGGGGGGGAAGTGGATGGTCATCCTCATCGGCCTTCGAGCCACTACAAAGACCAGGAGGAGTAGCGTCAATGGAATCATTTGAAACCTCAAAAGGACGGAAAACAATAGAGGAAGGGACCTCGGCCGGGCGAGTTCGACCCCGCAAGTAGTTGCTCTAGCAAGAGCCTGGAGGAGCACGAGGAGTAGGCACCCTGCGAATTCTCCTTGGAAAGTTGCCATCCATAGCAAAAAAACAAAGAGGAGAAAAAAGAAGAAAAAACCAACCACCAAAAAAGAAAGATGCAAAGAATGCCACCCAGAAAGAAGGTTTATATAGGAAAAAAAAAAAACGACAAAAACATTAATGAAGCGTCGCAAAAACTCAATGCACGCATTAAATATGACTCTTCGGTTCTAGAGAAATAGTCATAGATATCTAAAAGAAATGACACGCCGCTCAAAAGAAAAGGGAGAGTGAGTCGACAAGAATGATAGAAAATGCTATACTCAGCAAAGTCATTAAGAAACAGGGCGAATGTTTAATTGTCATCAAGTCAAAAATACCATTACAAAAAAGACAAAGGAAATAAGTGTGTATAAAACAAAAAAAGACGCAACCGTACATCAGCCCTAAGGAGTCTCCACATCTCCATCACTAGCCGGGGCTCCTCCCCCAGCATCGGGAGCAGGTATCCTCGACAATATCTAAAAATGGAACATCTGGCAAATCCTCTCTACCGATTTGGGCAAGCTCTTCCATAGCTCTCGGGTCCATCCAAAGCTCCTCAACGGTAACACTAGCTACTCGATCCTTCAAAAGGGGATCCTTGACCACCGCCTACAGCAGACCGAACCCGCAGAGATAGCCTTGAATCCAGGCTCGATTCCTAACACGGAACACTCAGGCCAACTGTCCAAGATACTCCCTAGCCTTAGATTTATATATCTTGTACGCTTCCCAAGCCTGCTTAAGTTTTTCTTCGAAACGAGCCATTTTACCCTTGAGAAGAGTGATCATGCTCGACGCACTGCTCAAACTAGCTTATAAGGAATGAATCTTCTCCTTAAAAACATCACGGAAACCCTCGGCTTTGGTAAGCTTCGTTAGGATCAACGTTCGTTCATGATCCCAACGGAAGGCCTCGTCTCTTTGCTTCTCAACCAGAGCCTTTAGTTCGTTCGTACACGCTGTAAGGCTCTTTTCGCCCTCCCTTGCCCTTTCAAATTCGACTATAAGAATAGCATTCAAAGCTTCAGTCTCGGCTAGCGTAGCCTCCTTATCAGAGATAGTAGATTCTAAAACTTGAATCTTACGGTCTGCCGCTTCCAAAGAAGTTCGAAGATCGTCGTACTCAGCGGCCTTCATTTCAAAAACTCCATACCTCTTGAGTAGCCTCCTGCAGCTCTCGATCTCGATCCTTAAGTTTCTTGCTCAGTTCAGAGTTTTCTTTTTCCAAAGTAGCAAGCCTCGAACAAGGGCCCACAAGATCGGAGCGAGACTCACGAGATTTAAAGAAACTCGAAAACGACTGCACAGCTTTCATAGCGGCCTAACATGGAAGTATACAAACGTACACACATTAAAAAAAAAAAAAAAAGAGAGAGAGAGAAAGGAGAGAGTGGTTTAAGAGATGAGAGATGATAGAGAAAAGATTCTCACCACCAATTGGCGACAAACGAGAATTTCTGCCACCCTAGCTAGAGAAACAGCACCGACTTCATCCGAAAAACCCTCTGGCATCATTTTTTCAAAAGGTTCAATAGGGTCCTCCTTTAAACCCACTTTCTCCCACCATGCAAGATCACCGGAGAATTCGGTTTCTTGGGCATCATGATCGCGATTCGAGGAATCCTCAGGTTCCACAGTAAAAGACCGATCGTCTCCCTCGATCAGTTGATCGCCCCCAGAAAAATCACACTCCCTGACTACCATGCGAGCGAACTTTCCCCTCCATTGGGGGTTTGGTCGTCAGTTTCAGTTTGATTGCCTTTCCGATTAGCGGATCGCCTTCAGAAAATGTCACGATTCTCAACAACAACTTGAGCAGACTCTTCCCCAATCATAATGGGGGGTTGATCACCAATACCGGCCAATTGCCCATCCCCGAAAGAGCCAGGTACAATGGTTCCGAAGGGAATAGATCCGTCCCCCACTGCAAAAGCACCTACAACCGATGACTCCGACCCCTCAGCAACAACTTCGGGCACAACAAAAGACACAGCAGCTTCAGTAACTTCAAGCTCAAGAACTTTTGGAACGGGTTGAGCACCTTCCTGGGAGAGTTGAGAGGGCGACGCACATTCTTGGGACGACAGAATGACAGCCGGCTCTGGTATACGCTTCGTCGCCAGAACGCCCCTAAAAAGCGTTCGAGAATCGACCTGAACCGGAGCCTTCGTCCCGAGAAAACGATCGGTGCCCTCCGAAACACTCGACGGCATGCTCTTTTTCTTCCTAGGAAGCCTAATCAGATGAAGCTCTCCCGCTGAACCTTCCTCGGATGAGTTCGTAACAAAGGCTGGTTCGGTCTCTCCCATATCAGAAGGCCTCAGCGATTTTTGGCTGGTCTCCGCCAACTTCCTTTTCCCTTTGAACGGAGTAACCGATTTTAGAACCTTAGGCAGCTCGGTCACAAGGCCGTAGGGGTAACCTAGGAACTCTGCCATTTTGGAAGATTCGAGATAATAATCCATTTCCTTGTCCAACCGCGCTGTCCATTGTTTCACCAATTCCACCCTCTTTGCCTCTCTCGGGGACAGAATGGGTACCTCGAGGGCGGTCGCCTTTATCTCTCCCCATCGGCGAGGGACCCGATCGTGGGGGAGCACTCCCCACAGAAACTCGGGGAACTCCCATCCAAGTCCAGAAACAAAGAAAAAAGTGGACACACAGTGTTCTGAACCGGTCCACTTAGGAGGCGTCCTAACAAACGTCTTCTTCCGGCTCTGAAAGGCCCAGGCATCGTTGTACTTGGTTGGACAGTACAAATAAAGGAACTCTCTCGCAGGCAAGGAAGAGCTCTTCCCTAACGCCATTGGCTAGATGACAGCACAAGCCAACATGAATTGCCACGCGTTAGGAAGAATCTGAAGAGGGGCTAGCCCCGAATCACTGGCAGAAGGGGAAAATGGACACTGGTCTTAAACATGCCTTCAAGAACGCAAATCGTTGTCATGTTCACAGGCTATGGCTCCCTCGTCACCGCCAGGAATCCTAATGGAAACAACGTTGGGAATAGAGTATTCCGTTCTAAGCCGCTCAATATTACTCTCCCTCAAGATAGATCGCCATTCCTCATGTCTTACAACGGGTTTAGTAGATTTCCCCATCAAAGAGAATATACAGGGATTAAATTGGTTTTTTTTTTAAAAAAAAAAAGGGCGTCGGAGCAACAAATGGCGAGAAGAACAAGGGTCAGAACAAACGACTCGGAACAAAAACAAAGTGAAAGAAGCAGAGAAAGTGATTGGGAATATAAAGATCTGAGACGAGGGAGTACACCCTTACGGGGTGTTAGAATATATATTCTGATACTCACCGTAATTCCTTAATATTTTGTAATTATCAGAATTACCGTTACCGTATTTCCTTGTATAGGTTTGATTTGATTCTGTAATATTGTCCATTAATTCTCTGATTGTATTTCCTAGTTTACCTAGCCCTATTCAACTATAAATAGGCCCTTCCGTACACAGTTACAAACACACAGAAATATACTATTCAGTTTTTTCCTATATTCTCTAGACAAGACCAAAACTTGGCTTTGATACCATGTTAAAATAACTAGAGAACATAGGAAAGAACTAAATAGTATATTTCTGTGTGTTTGTAACTGTGTACAGAATGGCCTATTTATAGTTGAATAGGGCCAGGTAAACTAGGAAATACAATCAGAGAATTAATGGACAATATTACAAAATCAAATCAAACCTATACAAGGAAATACGGTAACGGTAATTCTGATAATTACAAAATATTAGGGAATTACGATGAGAATTACGGTGAGTATCAGAATATATTCTCACACGGGGAAACATGTTTTCATTAGCAGCCGCAAGTAAGGGACACGTGGTTGGATATCTTGAGAGCTCGAATTTCAAAATAAGCGCCAGAACACAGATTAGCGGGAATATAAAAAAAATCCCTTCATCTTTCCCTTTTTTGTCAAAAATAGCAATTTGGGGGTAACTGTTGGGAAATAAAATGAGCTTCAAACCCCACGGTGAAGGTCCAGAAAGGTTGGAGAGTGAGCTCAAGCCCACAAGTCCTTTCCGAAGCCCGGCCTTCAATATGGGCGCACAAGTATAGATCAAGTCCTTCAAGTTTTTATCAAAAGGTCCCACCAGGGGTGGAATATGCGAAACTTGGGAAATGTGAGCCGAAAACCCGCGTTACACACTATCACGAAAGTCATGATCCTCAGGAGAATACACACTTCAGAAGAGATAGACATTTAATAGAAGCACGTTCGCACCATGTTTTGAAGGACAATCAATGATAACCTTCCTTATCCTGGAAAGTGTAAAAGCTGTCATAAGGGCATTTTTATACCACATTTTGGTAGGACCAAGGCATGTAAGTCATGCTGATGTGATGGACATCAACAACAAGCATGGCGTAAAGGTCATTTTAGAAATGACCATTGAAGTAGGAGGGGGCCACCAGAGGATGAAGCAGCTTGAATTCTCTGACAAAAGGGCAGAGCCTGGGAATTCGTAAAGGGTTTTAGATGACTTCCTAAAGAAGGAATGAGGAGGATAAAAGGAAGGGCGGTCCGAGCAAAGAGGAGGTCGAGTAGTTTTGATTTTGTAGTAAAAAAGTTTTGTTATCTTTGTAATCTCATTGATTCGGTAAATACTCAACAGGATCTCGTAGTCTAGATCGAAAACTATACCAACAATAACAATAAGAATTTCCTTTCTGGAAATTGCTTATTTGTTATTGTTGGTATAGTTTTCGATTTGAAGGAAACTAAACCAACATACCTGTGGAATTGTTCCCTATCCTTGAACAAAAGTACACAAGCCAATAATGACCTTTTTACCTCAATTTGTTCTGCTAACCTGTTAACAGCGTCTTAGATACATACACATCAATAATGTTCATTTGTTTACAATTGAAGATAAGTTCTGTGTCTCTCATACAAGAACCATCGTATATACGAGTACCAGACCCAACATTTCATACATGCTCATCAAACCCCTATAAGCTTTTATAGACATCTTATTACCATATAGTGTTAAATTACTATTTTATCTCAAAAGCATAAGTTAATAAGAAATGATTTTGCAGTTAAATATTCTACTTGTTCCATGTTAAATTACCACTAATCTCAAGTACGTGAAATATTTAATTGAAATGAGAGATGAATGATGGAGATAAAGTTTGAACTAAGGACTTATACTTGATACCATATTGAATTACCACTTATCTCAAAAGCTTAAACCAATAAAAAATAATATATTTAATCATTTAAGTTATGTTTAGTACGCGGATAGCTATTTTTTGAAATAACCTTTATTAAAAATGGAATGAGTGAAATAGATTAGGCTTGGAATAATTATTCTGATAATCATGAGGGAATAATTATTCCTTCAATTAAGAAAATAGTCATTCCGCGTACCAAACATGTAATTATCGTTTGAACATATAGTACTGTATTTAAAAGGAACTCCAAAATGCACGATACTGCTTTAATTTCAGTAAACAACAAATGCCGTTAACCCACCAGAAAAATTATATGACCATGTTTCAGAGGACAACCCACCACATTTTAGTCTCTGTTTTTTGACTGGTATCCCAATTCTAAGGTGAAGACAACCATAAATTGTCATGTACACATGCATTGTGTTGCACAGGAAATAAATACTTGTTTCACGAGTATTATGTCGTTCATATTTCCTTCTTCCAACTACTCCTCATAAACGCAAACACACACAATCTAAATCTTCCCCTCTGAAGCAAACCCAATGAAAACAAGAACACCCACAAACCAAAAACAGAAAACCCACATAAAAATCCAATCTCTAAAGCAAAAGAAAAGAATACCCACAAAGAAGAGTCACGTTCAACAAAAAAAAAAATCATAAAATAAAATCTATGCTCACAAAGAACATTGCAGAGACTAGGGGAATTTGAAGCTTTTACCTTGAATTACGTTGGGTATAGCTGCATTTTGTGGGCGAAGAGTTTGACAAAAATGTTGCCAGAGGAAGGTAGCTTGCGGGTAGTGTGATGGCTGCTGTTTCCTTCTATGATGCTTTAGAGAGTGGAATTTCCTCCAAATCAGAAAATTTCTGTCCAACAAGTAATTCTTCTTGGAAAGTCATTCAATTCCCTTTTGACCAATTCTTACTCTTGACTAATTAACACAAGTAAATTGGGCCTTCGTTGAACCAGGATACACGCAATTAGTGTTTGCCACTCGTTTGAGATTTTGGAAGAGGGTAAATAGAATAGTACACTGTATTTTTCTGGTCTATCATTTTCTTCAAAAGCAAACAAGCATACAACCTCTTCTTTTCCTTCGAGTTCGACCAACCAAAAATCTGGTCTATGATTAAGGGTAAAAAGGTTCGGCTAAAGTCGCTCACAAAGAAAAAAACAAAACAAAAAGAGTCAAAAAGTCAATGTATTGCTACGCGTTCTTTCCATTCCACTGGTCGTAAACGAGACGGTGATCTTGACGCGTTTGCCCAAGTACGTGGTTCCCATTTTGTTGAAGATTTGGAGAGTTGATCAGTGTTGCTTTGCCCATACCTGGTAATTTGTCTTCGAGGTTTGGATTTCGATCGTGTTAAAATATGTTTAGAAAAAATGTATAGATCAATTTTAAAGTTAATTTACTTAATTGAGTGAGTTAGACTCTTGATCTTAATTTATTAATTTCAATTTAGGGTAGAACCAAAATTTATGGAGTGAGGGACGAACTTATATAAATATGCACACAGATATATATAGTCTCTTTTTATACGTTTGTGTGAATGTTTATGTAAAACAAAAGTCGATAAGTCTTAAATTTAATTTCATATTAAATCTTTAGTTATTACAATATACAAAAGTTACATATATGTCTATAAAATCATTTTAAAAGAGATTAAAAAAACTTTCATTTTGAATACACAAGTTTTTCTACTTTGCTTATACATGTACCAAAAAAGAAAAATTTTGGTTTTCTATGTTGAAAGAGGGAGTAAATTAAAAGAAAATTTTTAAAAGGGGGCACAAATATAATTTTAGGAAGACAAATTTATAAAAACTATAAACCTTAACATTTTAAAAAATTTGGGGGGACATTCGTCCCACCATCCTAACAAGTAAGTCTGACCTTGCTAACAGTACCTCTGGCTTTGGCCAGTAGTGCCTTACTTTGTAACTAGCTCCGAATCCAACCCACATGACGCATTTATTTTCGAAAATCAAATAAACAAGAAAGGCTGAATAACAATGCTGGTCAAATTCCCATTTTAGGTACCCAGTTCTTATTTTAATTCATTTGATTGATCTTTTATTTTATTTTATAGATTTTGAATTATTGTTAATAGTATTTATTTTCTTAATTTTGGGCTTTGGTGACTGTTGCAATGGAAGTCATGATTGTTCTTTGACATGTGAATTGTGAATATTGGTACTTCTTATTAGCATTTAGTCACTGACGCTTTTGGGTTAATAAAGCTGAAGAATTGACTAATACTTTTGGGTTTTGGCTCGAAATTGCACAAAATGTTTATGGTCCCGACTAGAAGGAAAATCTTGCAAGGGATTCAAGCAAAAATTTCAAAATGCTTAAATTGAACTAATTACATATGAAAGAGCTTACTTGTAAAGTACTTAAAACAGATATAGCATGAAACCGCATGTGTTTATAACAAAAATTGCAAATGTTTCCTGGTTCATCAAATCAGCAAAATGGATTTTCTACAAGACCAGTGTTCTGTAGCTGAAGCCATGTATTGAAAGATTTGCTGTCGAATCAAAGTGCCAAGAAGAAAAACTGCAAAAGACACAAGGAAACCTTTTGTACATTAGAATGCATTTCAAGCTCCAAAACCTAGTTAAACATTGTCCACTCACAATTTATAACAATTCGTCAAAAAGCTTAAAAAACTATTATTTATTCTAATAAACTAAATTTTTTAAAAAAAAAAAAAAAAATCAACACTATGAGTGACAATAATAACATAACAATAAATATGCCCTGATTCATAAAGCCTAAACCTCATTTCTACAACCAAACTTTACTTGGCAACCCTTAAACTATGACAGGACAGCACAAGAATTTTCTCTAAACACTCATTGTTGCACATACATAAGTACAAATTATTCCCTATCCTTCACCACCCTTAACAAAAGTACACAAGCCAATACTGTTCATTTGTTTACAATTAAAGGTAAGTTCTGTGTTTCTCATCCCAGAACCATCACACATATATATAAGAACTAGAAAGAACATGGGAACTTGGGATGTGAGGTATAATGTTCTATACAATTAAAGATAAGGAGATCAGTACTCTGTCCTCTTCTTTTTAGCATCGGCTCTTAATTCCTATCCTGCCTCTTAATCAGAAAAGAACAAAGAGACAACATCCATAGAATCCAAATTAGCGTAAGTGGCCCTGTTGTCTCCAATTTACGCTTTACTGATGACCATTATACTTGATAGAGCCACAGAAAAAGAACCAAACACCAGCATCTCCTATCTAAAGCTCTATACTGAATTGTCAGGCCAAGCCATCAACAAAGTTCAACTCTACTTCAATAAAAATCTAAGAAGCAGTATCGGCGATCCTCAACCTAAAGAAAACGCCTAATTCCATTAAATAGCTTCGACTTCTCGTTTTTTCGAGATGATAAAAAAACAAAAGTCTTGTCACAGACAGAAAGAATTACATCAATATATAAAATCGGTGGCTTTGCCCTTGCCTTCTTATAACGTCTCTACCTTCCTTTGGTCCAAATCTCTGTCCAACCCCTCAGACTTCATGTTGTGAAACTTTTGGTGGGACATTTGCAAAAGTTTTTCCACTCGCAAGGAAGTAGACAGATTAAATCTATGAAGGACGTTTGACATCAACACAGTGCTGTTAGCACATTATCTGAATCAAGCACAAGTGTTACTCAACCAAAACACTTGGAGGATATCTTTATGGACATCTTATTACCACATGGTACTGTATTTGAAAGGAACTCCCAAATGCACGATGCTGCTTTAATTTCAGTAAACTACAAATGCTCACCCACCAGAAAAACTACATGACTATGTTTCAGCGGACAGCCCACCACATTTGGTCTCTGCTTTTTGCCAGGCATCCCAATTCTAAGGTGAAGACAACCATATATTCTCATAAACGCAAACACCCACAATCTAAATCTTCCCCCCTCTGAAGCAAACCCAATGAAAACAAGAACACCCACATAAAAATTCCGTCTCTACAGCAAAAGAAAAGAATACCCAAAAAGAAGAGTCATGTTCAACACAAAAGAAAAATGCAGAAACTAGGAGAATTTGAAACTTTTACCTTGAATTACGTTGGGTATGGCTGCATTTTGTGGGTGATTCAACTACTTTTTTTTTTTTTCATATTTGTATGATGCTTTAGAGACTTTCTAGTTGTTCAAATAAGCAATTCTCCTTGGAAGTTTGACCATTTCTTCATACCTCTCAGCACACACGAGTAAATTGGGCCTGCATTGAACCAGTGAAAGTCACTTGAACCAGGCAGGATACACGCAACGCAATTAATGTTTGCAACTCTTTGGATATTTGGAAGAGGGTAAAGACCAGAACTTTGAAGAATAGTACCCCGTATTTTTCTGGGTGGTCTATCATATTCTATACAACCTCTTATTTATCTTCGACCAACCTAGGGGTGAGCAAAATCCGACCCTACCCCGCAACCCGTCCAATTCGTCCCGATCCTACTCGAAAAATTTGAATTTTTAGAGTTTAATTGCACGTTCGAATTGTTTTTTTACATATCCGTGCGAGTTGGGTCAGATCATGTTGCAGATTGTTTTTTAAAAATCGCAGATACCTGACCCGACCCGCAATTTTGTAATATGATATATCCCCCAATAAATATGAAACAAAACATAGGAAAAAAAGAAACTTAAACCGATTAAAATAGAAGACAGAGAATTGCTTTTCCTCCCCTTTCTTTCATTTCTCATTAATCCCCTCACTCTCAGACTCTCTCGCTTCCGTCTCTCTTATTTTTTTCCTTCTTCCCTTCTTTTCTTCTTTTCCCCTTCTCTTCTTTTCTTCTTATTCTCCATATGGACCATCTCTGTACCGCTGTACTACGAATCCATCTCCCTTCCTTCTCTTCTTCTCTTCTTCTCTTCTTTTTTCCTTTTCTTCTTTTCTTTTCTTCTTTTCTTCTTCTCTTCTTTTCTCCATCTCTTCCAGCTGCCACACCGTCGCCGTCGCCGTCCGTCCCTCTGCCACGCCGACGCGCGGCCACAACATGTCGACGCCTCGCCTGAGTCACTTGATGATAAATCAGATCTGATTTAATTGATCAGATCTGATCTAAATCATCAGATCTGATCGATCTAATTGATCTGATCTGATCGACAGATTGATTGATTAGATCTGATCGGGTATTTACCCAGTCCGCCCGCATCTCGTCCCGCAAACTCGCAACCTGACGGATTAAAATCAAAAGATACCGGTTGTGGGTTAAATTTTTTCAAATTCGCATCCCGCAAATCGGGTATCAAATACCTGCGATACCCGACCCAAACCGACCTGTGCTCACCCTAGACCAACCAAAAGTCTGGTCCATTATTCAGCTGACCGCCAATCAAGGCCAAGTTTCTGTTTGGGCTTTGAGGTGGCAGAGACGCGAGTCTTTCACCAAAAAAACAAGAGTCAAAAAATCAAGTTCAACGACGTCGTTCTTTCCTCTGGTCGTAAAGGAGGCGTGGATCTTGACGTGTGCGCCCGAGTACGTGGTTCCGATTTCTGTGCCTTTTCCTTTTCCGGCCTTGGATATAATTTCATCTTTTTTGCTATGTATGTATTTCCGCTATGGGTAAAGATGAAGCACAGTCCAGGCGGATGCTATAGTGTATCAGCCTGGGTACTTTTTCTGAAATGGTGAACCCTCCATTTTCAAAAAAAAATATATATATATTATATTATTTTTTTTTATACTAAAAGCAGCCCAGGCTGATGCCTGTAGCATTAGCCTGGGCTGACGCCAATCACGACTCTTCCGCGATATGCAATTTTACTTCTCTTTTTTTTTTTTTTTTAGGTAAGGATTCTCATTTCAGGTTTCAAATTTACGCATGCTTAATGTCTTTAAAATTTTCCTACAAATAATTATTTTTCAAAAATAAAGAACAGTAATTTCTTTAAAAAATGTAAGAAATATATATTCCATCGTGAATAGAATAATTCTAAAAATAAAATCTCAAAAAAAAAAAAACATTATTTATTTTTATTCTAGTCTCTCTCATGTGTGGTTGACCATCTCTAGTGGGGTAATAGGCCACCCCAACCAAATCTTTGGAGGTGATGCGACTATTCCCATGGCTCGAGGGTGGACATGGTCAATCTTGTGATCGCAACCACCCCCACACAATGGTAGGGGTGGCGTGATCATGTGGGTGTCATTTTTGTGTTATTTTTATAAGTTAGGATATTTTAAAAATTTTGGTTGAAATATAATTTCATTCTAATTAGAAAATATGGTCATTTATGTGTTGTCATCAAACAAATAAATAAAAATGGTCATTAAATTCAAGTTTCTTGTATTCCAATTTAATGACGGAAAGAAAATTTTGGATAAGGTGATCAAAATATAACGATAATGATCACTTCCAAGTTCTCCTTGACAACAAATTGGCCAAATAATTATTTTTTTTTCTTTTCTAAGCAATTAGTACATGTAGAGGTGGGGAGGGGAGATTACAAGCAAGAAACAAAAAAATACAAGGAAAATAACCAAAATAGTTATGAGCAGCATCCATTTTTGCTGCTAAATGAGTTCTCTGGTTTGCATATCTGTGAACCTTTGAGGCCTTCCAACTTGGAAAGGAGAACAGGAGATGGAAGATGTCTCTGATGATAGATTCAATTTCCAATTTGAGATAAGATTAGGGTTGTTTATAGCCACTATTGTGATGATGGAATCTCTTTCCAGAATCACGAAACTTGGCCCAAGGGAAAAAGCTCGCTTGGTAGCTAGGAATGTTGCATATGCATCCCCCCATGCACAATCACTTTTGTTGAATCCAGTTTCCCTGAACAGGCAGCAATGACCATCTCTGTTTCATCACTATTGACAACTGAAGCCACAGAGAATTTTGATCTGATAGCCAAATCAAAATTGGCTTTAAGAAAGCCTAAGGGAGGGGGTTTCCATAGACTTCGTGTGGGAGACTTATTTTTCCAAGCTTGCAAATGTGATTTTACCGTAATATTAATTTGCTTCAAAAGGGAGGTTATATCCAGCGCTTGTAAGAGTTATTATGAACCACTTGGTTCCTTGTAAACCAGATCACATCCATGACTACAATGGCAAAGATTTGAAAAATGTGAATCTCCCTTTTAGGTATGGCTAAATGCTTCTGAGGATCTAGGATAACTTTAACCCAACTAGATATAGGAAAATTCCAAAAAAAACAGCTATGTTTATTGGCCAATTACAATGGTTCTAGATAATTCTAGCTATATCACAGCCCAAAAAAAGAGGTCGATAATTTGATCAAGGTGGATCTAGGAGCCCGAGAGTGTTTTGGCTTTCCAGCCAGGCACTCTATTAAGGACTTTGTTTGGCCTTTATGTCTTCAAAAGTTTGCTTCTTCTTTTGGTTTATGAATAGTGGCAGACCTAAGTATTTAGCATTAGGCTGCATTCTTATAGGCTTAAGAATTCTATCAACTTCTTATTGAATCAAGGGGCTGCAATTTTTGCTGAAAAGGATAGCAGATTTAGCCAAATTAACCTTCTGGCTTTATTGAGATGAGTAGTTATTTAAGCAAGTGAGAATAGCGAAAGCTTCCTTTGAATTTGCATGGCTACAAATCATGACATAAGGAGAGCCATTTATAAGTATAGAAAATGAGACAGTGGAAATGCATAGATCTATCTAATTGATCCATTTGGCATGAAACCTCAATAGAGAAAGAATTTGTAATAAATAAGACAATGCCATATGATCGAGTGTTTTTTCCATATCCAATTTAATTGCCATCAACCCCCTTTTCCTTTCTTGAGTTTCATGGTAGGAAAAATTTCATGAGCCATTATGTAGTTGTCATGTATAGTGATAAAAGCAGACTTTGTAGGGCTTATAATCTTATTGAGAAAGGGGTTTTAGCCGACTAGCCAATTTTTTTGATATGATGTTTTAATTATAATTACATAGACTAATCAGTCTAAATCGTTAGGGATGGGGGTAATATGTGCGTGATTAACCTCTCTAAGCATTCTTCCCCCTCTTAAAAAAACCTGAATAAATCGCATCTGACCCTGGTGCTTTGGTGGGGTTAAGTTGTCTTATGGTTTGATAAATCTCTGCATATGTAGGAATGGCACAATAACTTTGTTTTCCTCCTCTGAAATAATGGGGGTAAAAAAGCTGTGAAGCTCCCGTTGAAGGGAGGGGTTTGTAGTAGCAAAAAGATTGTTAAAATAATGATAACCACTCTCTGTATGCCATGCAGTGATCCAACCTCTCCTTTATGTTGCTTTTCCCCTCCCTTTTGTTAGACCAAGTGAAAGAATTTCCAATATACAGTATACCCCAAATCAGTGAGCCCATGTTGTTTCTCCCTCCCATAGTTGTTGTTCCTATTAGTGATTTAGATCTCCATAACCTTCTCTTTTCTCTTTGAAGTTGTTCTGTTTCTCTCTTTCGTTGTTGTATGCTTTATTTGCTCAAGACAAAAAAAAAAAAAACACTGTAAAAACAAGAAAGCCTTATTTTCCCTTTTAATTTCTATAGTGGGTGCACCAGGAAAAACCAATGCCTCTGGTTGGATATCAGTACCTCTGGTATACATGTCAACCAATGCCTTTTCAAGTCCTCCAAGCCAATTATGCATGTCAGTATCTTCATTCCTCCATTCTAAATTGCTAATCCATTCATTTTCAAATCTCAGCAATTTTGACGACAAAGATAGTAGCATTTAACTTGGCTCAACTGCAAAATAGCAAATTTTTACATGCTTTATTTTGTTGAAGATTTGGAAAGTTGTGTTAGTGTTGCTTTGTCCATGGTGACACTTAGTAGTCAATAATATCGACGGATTTCTTGGCGTGACAACACACATTAACATGTTGAGACAGTTTTAAACTTACTATCACTAATGTGATACTAATCACTTTTACAATTATTTGTTTAAGGTAATATTCCATCACACATGAAATTCTAACACTCTTTCTTTTGCACCAACATGTCGATAATGCACTTCTTTCTACTCATTAAGGGCATGGCTGGTAGGCGGATTAGAGCTCATTTGGTTACTTTATTATTCTTGGGAATAACTATTCATGCTAAATAGTTATTCTTCAAAATGAAAAATAGCTAGGAATAACTCTTTGTTTTGTGATGGAAATAACACACGGATTAATATTCACATAAAAGCAGTCCATTGAGAAAACAGCCTCTCGTCACTGAATAATAGTGCCTTATAATACTCATTTTCTTACTATTTTGTACTCTATGGCCTCTAATTCCTGCCACTTTGCTGGGTTGATAGCTCAGAATCCAACCCCCTAACGACCCATTTATTTTCAAAGAACAAGTAAACAAGCAAGGCCAAATAACACTGCTGGTAAGTCATTAAGAAGATTAGCAACGGCTTTATTGAATTCAGTATCTAGGTGCCATCAAATTCCCATTTCAGGTAACCAGTTATTTTAATTCATTTGGTTGATTTGTTTATAGATTTTGAATTGTTGTTATCTTGATTTTGGGTTTTGACTTGCAAGTTTAGCCTTACTACATGACCCTTTTTCTAAAGCATTTCAGTGTAGTTTTAATATTCTAGTCTCGATACGTAGTTAGATGATAATCCAATGTTTTTTTTCAGGTAACTTTGTTCTGATATAATTTAATTGGATGATGGATGGTGTGAGTTCGAAAGTCTTGAATATTTCCATTTTATGGGAAAATATATCAAAAATAGTACTCTTTTATGAAAACTAGCTAGCTCATAACCCACGCATTGAGCGGAATTATTCATTATAATTTAATTTTAAAACTTAAACATCTTCATGGAATTTTTCATTATATGTTTAAAAAGTTGTGTAAAAAAAATCTATCATACATATTTCAATAAAAAGACATATTAATAAAGGTTATACAATATTACATTGTTGAACATAGTGACACAACTATACACAGAACATTGTATGAATATATAAATCACATAAAATTTTACGATCAAAAGAACCATAATTTTAGTTTTATCTATATAAATTAAAACATATTAAAATCTATGTTGCTAAAGGAGTAGTTTAAAATGAAAGAAGTATAAAGAAAATAATATAGTAAGAAAAAATATGGATTCTAATTATCAAATGATTAAAAGAAAATTAACAAGAATTCAATGCTTAATTATGTCTTAAGTGTTTCGAAAGCATTTTTATTTATTTTCTACACAACAATCTATCGCACCTATTTAAATAAAAACACTAAATTTTTATACAGTAACATTACTCATAGTGACATAATTACACAGAACATTACATTAATATATACATCACATAAAATTTTACAATCATAAAAACCTTAATTTTAGTTTTAATCCATTATAAATTAAAACATGTTAAAATTTTTATTCCCCATAGGTGTAGTTTAAAATGAATAATATAAAGAAATTTTAAATAAAAAATAAAAAATAAAAAAGCAAGAAGAAAACTTAGATTTTGATTATCAAAGCATTAATAGAAAATTAGTTGAAATCTCTAATATTATTGGTATGATACATACTTATATTTCAATACAAATAAAACTCATATAATTTATGAACATTCCAAAAAAAAAAAACCATATAAAGCAAAATAAACAAAAACTTTTTTTATGAACATAAAATAAAACAAAATTTTTCACTCAACAGATAATGCAATCATATCAATCCTCTTACATCAAGTTCAATGCTTAATTTTGTTCCTTTTCTATGCAATAATGTTTGCCTTCTTTTACTTTCACAAGCAAAAAAAATAAGAAATCCAAAAATACCTAAAAGTCCAAGTAAATCATATAAACAAACAAAAAAAAAAAATCACATAACACATTCAAATGAATTAAAACATAAGACCTTCAATTTTAGTTTACTCCATATAAATTAAAACCTATTAAAATCTTTGTTCCCATATGAGTATTTTAAAGTGTAGAGAAGCATAAAGGAAAAAAAAAAAAAGGACAGAAATTTGCTACAAACTGGTTTGTAGCAATTAGCTACAAACCAGTCTAATAAAATGACATGTGTCCCTTAGCATGTGAGAAGCACATGTTTTTTATTAATGTTATTAAAAAAAGCATGTGAGAAGCACATGTTATTAAAAAAACATGTGCTTCTCACATGCTAAAGGACACATGTCATTTTATTAGACTAGTTTGTAACTAATTGCTACAAACCAGTTTGTAGCTAATTTCTGTCAAAAAAAAATAGCAAAAAGAAAACTTGGTTCCTATGCATTATTTTGTATTCATTAAAAAAGAGTGTTTATTTTGTTTTGTCTTTTTTCTTTAAACGTTCAAAATTATATGGGTTTTGTTTGTATTAAAATGTAATAGGCATTACACCAATAATATCAGAGATTCCTGCTAATTTTCTATTTATGCTTTAATAATCAGAATCCAGGTTTTCTTCGTGCTATTTCTTTTCATTTTAAACTACTCATACGGGAATACAAGATTTCAACATGTTTCAGTTTATATGAATTAAAATTAAGGATCTTATGTTTTAATTCATTTGAATGTTTTATGGGATTTTTTTTTTTTTTTCATTTGTGTAATTTACTCAGATTTTCAAGTAATCTTTAGAAGTGCTTTTTCTTCTTTAACAGGAATATATTATATTGTTAGTATGATACCTATTATATTTCAATACAAATAAAAATCATATAATTCTGAACATTCTAAAAATAAAACAAAATTTTTCACCCAACATTTAATGCAATGAAATAAATCTTCTCATATTAGGTTTAATGCTTAGTTATCTCTTTAGTGTTTCAAAAGAGTTTATGTTCTTTTTCTTTCTGCATAACAATCAAATAAATTTTTTGTTTTATTTTGCTTTCATAAGCAGCGAAACCACTTCCAAAAAATGCTTGAAAATTTGAATAATCACACAATTTTTTTTTTTTTAAAAAAAAAAACCTCATAAAAAATTCAAATGAATTTAAACATTCAATAGAAATTAATAAATAAATTAGAATGGAAAAGAAGGACAAAAATGAAAACGTAAGAACAGAACTATAGGAAATAAAAAAAAATAGTAATATAATATAAAAATAACTATATTTTCTTTATATTTTTCCCAGTTCCAATGAAATTAATTGGTATAGAGAGAAGTCATGTCCAATAGAGAAAGAAACTACTATTCAATGAACGTAAACTAAAAAATCGCCATACCTCATACCACAAATAACAATAAAAAACTCTTTATCATTTTCTTGAATTTAATGTAAAATTTACAAAAGGAAAAATATTCAATTTGAATAAAAATAATATATAAATTAAAAATATAAGGACAAAAAAACAGATTCCAAGGAACATAACCACATAAAATAGAGATTAAAAAGGGAAAATGAAAAATACTAATAAAACAATGATAGGAAACTCTTTCACTCACCATCTCTAAGCAGAATTCGATGTAAATTTTACTAAGAAAAAATAAGCAATTTGATTAAACAGTAATATAAAAATTCAAACAGAAAATAAGCCTTCGCATACATAACTCAATGAAGAACTACGTAAACTAAAAAATTGTCATACCTCGTATCAAAAATAATGATAAGAAACTCTCTCTTACTATCATTTTCATCTATTCAATGTAAAATTTGCCAAAGAAAATAATAATCAATTTGAATAAAAAATAATATATAAATTAGAACAAAGAATAAGGACAAAAAACAAAAACCGAAAGTACCAAACCACAGAAAATAAACATAAAAAAATTGAAAATGAAAATACTAATATAAATGAAAATTTTGTCTTTTTCTGTACCGGTTTAAATGAAATTTTGAAACCCAATATCGTCCATCAATTAAGCACATAAATAATGTGCAATACGCACAAAAAAAAAAAGATATAAATTATAATAGAAAATAAGGACAAAAAACAAAAACAGAAGTATATAACCATAGAAAATAAAAATAAAAAAAAATGGAAAATAAAAATACTAATACAATTGAAAAGAATTGTCTTTTTCTTATACTCCAATGAAACTTTGAAAGCCAATGTTGTCCATGAATTAAGCATATAAACAGTGTGCATTACCAAAAAAAAAAAAACTAACTGAATGAAAAACGTAACTAAAAAATCGTCATACCTGGTACAAAAAAAATCATAGGAAACTTTTTCTCACCATCGTTTCGCTGAAATCAGTGTAAAATTACAAAAGAGAAAATAAGCAATTTTAATAAAAAATATATAAATTAGAATGAAAAATAAGGACAAAAAAAGAAAATGGAAGAAACATACTCAATGAAAGTAATTCTAAAAAAAGTAATATATAAATTAGAATGTAAAATAAGGACAAAAAAATATTTTAAAAAAAATTACTCAATCAAATAGAGATTTTTTGCGTTAGGGTGAGAGAGAGACGTGTACCTTATAGAGAGAGGTGTATTTTACCAGATAGAGAAAACGTAAGTGTACAAAAAAAAAAGAAGGGGGGGGGGGTGTTAAAGCATGTTTTGGAGAGAAAAAAAGAGAGAGACATAGAGAGAGTGAAACATTTCAAATAAATCCGTTTAATTTTTAAAATTATGGTTCCTGTCACATGTTGCAATTTTAAGGCATTTTTTAATGTAATATCCCAAAAACATAAAGGAGCTTTTGGGTAAAAAAAAAGCTTAACTGATGCGTGGGGGAAATGACTCATCCCCCACCCCTTCGTTTGCTTCAGCTGAATAGAAGAAGAGGAGAGTAAAAAGAAAAGAAGGAAACACAGAAGAGAAAGAGAGACACAGAAAACAGAAGAAAGAAGAGGAAGAGAAAAGAAGAGGGAAGAAGAAAGAAGAGAGAGAAGAGGAAGAGTGAGATCGTGGGTTAGAGAGAGAAAGAGAGAGAAGGTAAAGGTTGAAGTAGAAGCCTCCTCTTTCAAGGTGAAATTTTCTTGTTTTTAATTTACTTGATTTTAGAAAGAAATTTTGGCGTTTTGGCTATGAAAAAATGACGGGTGTTTGAAATTTGCTTTGGATTTTGTTGGGTATTAAGAACTTGGAGTTGTGTGGTGAATTCATGAGATATTTTTGGGATTACTTTGCTATAGTAGATTTTGAATGTTTAATTCCTTAGAGATTTAGGGCTTTTGATTTGTATACTTGTTGGGCTTTGATTTTCGGATGAAGAAAAATCTGTTTGTTAGAATTGTGGAGAGGATCGAATTCTAAAGAAAGAATGGATGATTTTAGGGTGTTTGTTTTGAAAGTTTTGTCATGATGGTTGGATGTGGGTTTCGGCTAGCTGGAAGAATAGAGATGAAAAAGGAGAAAATGGATTTAAAGTAAAGTGAGAGAAAATGGTCTTCTCTGTTGGTGTAAGAGGAAAAAGGGTGAAGTAGGAAAAAGACAAAACTTGGGAAAGGAGTGAGATTAAAACATAGAGAAAAAAGAGAAAAGTGAGAAATTGACTTTTACGAATTTATAGTTTAAGAATTTGTGTTTTTATTTTAGGTATTGAAATTGAATTATTTTGCTTTTAGAAGCGAGTGACACAAGCTGATGCGTGGTAAATTCATGTTGGAGTGATGCAGGAGCTTAAGGTAAGTAAAGCTGATTAATTAAGATTTAGGAAAAATAATATGCCCAAATGCAAAGATTTTTAGAATAAAATATAAATTTTGTACAAAATGTATTTGGGTGTATTTACATCTGCATATGTCTTATTGTTGTTGATTTTCAAAAGAAATGTACAACTTTGAATAAATCATGCAAATAGTGAGTCGAGCTATATTTTGATAATGATGTTTAATGTGAGATTTGTTATAATGGTGCTATCATGAGATTTATATGTGAATTTTATAAGGATGTTTTCCATAGTTTGATATGAAAAGGCATTGGTTTACCAATGTGATAGATGATGATTTTATGGTGAAATGTGACACCGGATTTTCTGGAAGTGGAAATTAGCACCTTTTATATGATTTATGAATTATTAATATTGATTGTGAGAATCTTGATTACTATTTGAAACTCCTTGTGGCATAGTGAGATTTACAGGCTCGGTACTAAAGCTAGTCCTTGTATGAGGATATAGAGAGAGAGAGAGTTGGATCCCAAACTTGGGGATCGTGCAACTATGTGTGCTTTTGAGGGGAAGTAACATGGCTAGAGGCACCAATGAGGGCCGCTTCTTCTTGCCCAAGAAGAAGTTGCAGTCCCAATATGGGGACCGCACAACCCAATCATACGGGGCAAAAACATTTGACAACGAATGTATGGCCTTGGGAGATGGTTTTAAGATATTTTGAAGCATTGCATTATTTTATTGCTCACAGTAAGAATTGTTATTCATGTGTACAATTTATTTTCATGGTTATGGAACCATTACAAAAATGTTATATTTCATATCTTGTTTTGAAAGTATTGAGAATTCTTCTATTAAGTTATGTACATAATTCTAACTAGTAAATGGCTCGACATCACTTCATTAATTATTTCTACTTATTGAGGTTGCTCATTATATTATATTACAATTTTTCAGAGGTATCAAAGACTTGATAATAGCCATAGGAGGAAAAGTTGAGGATTTTGGAGTTTAGCGAGATATTGCTTATCGATGAAGAATTTTGGTGAAACGTTAGTATTGGAAAATTCATTTATGGTTTGGTTATGATTTATAGCCTGAATGTATATTTTGCTGACCTAGAATAAATATGTCTAGTAGTGAAAACATTACGAAGTGACTAATGTAAATATGGTGAATTGTAGTGACTTGTTAAAGATTGGAGTACTAGGTATAAATGTATTGTTTATAATTCAATCAGGTGGATATAGAATTGTTGAACGACTATTTGATGATTTATAGAAAACATTGAAGAATATAGAGGCTCTGGTTAACTTGTGGGAATTATTAAAGACATATTGCATTTTGGAAAGTATGAATTTTAAAATATATGCTTAATGTACTATTATGAGATCAAGGCGTTACATCTAAAGAGTGATTTGGCTATTATATATATATATATATAGGTACTCCAATGCCATATTGTGGCATACAAGTCATAGTTTCTTATACTAAATAAACTATGCATTATAATACATTAGTTTTAACCCCTCAAAACTATGACATATGAGAATAAAACCCTAGAAGAATTAAGCTTTTAATTATAAACGATCCTATGAGGTGACCCAAGTCTAATTACAATTGCTAGATCCTTGTTGTAACATAGATTAGCATAAAACTATTTTTAGTGATGAAACATTAAAATATCAAATCAATAGAAGCACCAAAAACAAGGAACATAATTTAAAGTGTAAAAGGTTGTGGTAAAATTTCAAACTAGAGCTTGTGTTGAAACTCACTGACCAACGCAAGTCTTACTTAGTCAGCCATATAATGTGAAGAATTTTATCATTACATACAACAAAACACAACAAAAATAACAAATAAAAATCATGGAAGTCATGTGGCTTAAAGGCGCATAAACTGTCTGTCACTGAACTGCATGGCAATTTGATCCAACAAGACTCACCCTTGTAGACGCTCCAATAAGTCCGAGTCACCGAGCTTGTATATTTGATATCGTTCTCCTTTAATCCTATACCTGAGATGGATAGTACTTACCTTCTTGACTTTCCAATAATCTTCGCCTCCATCTAGCTGCATACGTAGCACAAATTCTCTCTGCATTTCATAGCAATCAAGAATCTTTAGGCTTTCCAAGTGCTGGATTCCAGAGGGTACCTCCTTCATATGCGGGCATGGCCCAATCTTTAGTTGCTCAAGACAAGGCAGTGATCCTCTGTGTATATCCACCATTTTTAATTTTTCCAACTCTCTCAGTGTGAGCCTCTTGAGTTTTCTAAAACCACCTTCCTCAAAATGTAGCCGCTCCCCATCATACGCATGATTGAGGGAAAGGGTAATTAGATTAGGCAAAGCTTGGATATGTGGCAAAGGATCGTCCTCTAATGATGAGCAAAATAGGATTAGTGTGACCAAATTTTGAAGCTCTGGAATCCAGTTGGGCAACTTCTCCAATCGCCCATGTAGAATGATATCCTCTAGAAATGGAGGTGGTAATGAAATTGATTGTAAGTCTATAATCTCATCTTCACTAATTGAGCCAACACACAAACTTTTAAGGTGGACCATATTTTGTATGGAGGTACAAAGAGCCCTCCCATGTTCTGAAGTCATATTTGAAATACCCAACGTTCTCAACTGACTCAACTTTGCAAGCTCTTTAAATAGACCAACCCCATGATGATTTGCCTCAATATATGATAGCCTTTGCAGGTCGTTTAAACATCCAACCCCTTCATGTACTTTAACTCCTCGCACCGAATAAAAGCTAGTTCTAATTTCGACGTCATGATAATGAGCCAAAATATGTCTTAGCTTATAGAGCCTAAATATCTCAATTGGTAGCTCATGTACAGCAGTTTCAATGAGATTTAGTGTCTGTAGGTTTTGTAGCCTACCCACTGACTTTGGAAGTATCTTCACTCTTGTTCTCCTCAAACTTAAGTACTTCAAGTGGAATAAATTACCTACTTCTTGAGGAAGATAATCAATAGGAGAATCTTCAAAATCCAACACTTTCAAAAGCTTGAACTTTTTGAACAATTTAACTATGAAAGACCTAGGCATTTCATTAATGTTGAAGAGAAAAACAGAACGAACCCGAGAGTATTCACTTGTCTCAAAAACATTTTCTCTAGCATCATGGATTGATAGGCACCGGCTTTTTCCATAAAAAGTTGTGTCAGCAGCTTCTAGAACTTGACATAAATTCAACTCTCTAGCCTTCGATAGGATGATTTCATGTAGCAAATCATGGATTTTATACCTTCTGTCTATCTCATAATCAAGCTCCCCAAATGAAACTTGAACCAAGTTTCTATGGATGAGCTCCATTAAGTATTCTTCTGCAACCTCTTCCAATTGTTTGCCCTTTTTCCCTTTAATAATGCCCTCAGCTATCCATAACTGAAACAATCTTGTATCAGTGATTGAGTAGTCTTCTGGAAAAATGCCGAAGTATAAGTAGCAAGACTTTAGGTGGCATGGCAGATCATGATAACTGAGAGAGAGAATTCTTGTGATACTTGTAAGGTGGGGATTACATTCTAGCTCAGAACTGAGGCTATCATGAAACTTTTGCCATTCTAATGGCACCTTCTCCTTTGTTGACAGAAGACGACCTATGGCAACAATTGCAAGTGGTAGCCCTTCACATTTTCTGACAATGTCCATTGACAGTCTCACCAACTCTCTGGGACAACCACCTTGAAACTTGGCTTGGAATGCCTTTTTGCAAAACAATTCCAAAGCCTTGTCTTGAGACAGAGGTTGTAGCTTGTGTACCTGATCGGTTAAAGATTCTTTACAAGAAATACCAATGAGATCACTGCGTGTTGTAATGATAATCCTACTGCCTCTGTCATTGCAAGGTAAAGCATGTTTCACAATTGCCCAAAACTCTGTCTTCCAGACATCATCAAAAATCACAACATACCTCTTTTGCTTTAAACATTTCCTCACCTGGCTAATTAATGTGATCTCATCCGTCGTGTCTATTTGCCCCAGAGCAGTTTCTGTTGCCTGGTAGATTTGCTTTGTCATGGACATGAGTATCTTTTGCACGTTGTATGACTGAGACACGGTGATCCAAACATGGCAGTCAAAATGTCTCTTCACTGATTCATTCTCATATACTTTCTTAGCAAGAGTTGTTTTACCTATTCCACCCATGCCTACCATTGAAATCACAGAGCGTTTAGAGGCTCCCCCCACCATCCAGCTTACGAGTTCATCCCTCGTAGACTCAATACCCACAACTTCATCTTCCTTAATGAAAAGTGAACCCACTCGAGGGTCATGCCATGTCACATTTGTTGCACTGCTACTTGATCCTTGCTCTAAGGAAATAAAACCATATCTTTCACTTCGTTTCTTGATTTCACAAACTGATATTTTGATATCTTGAATCTTGGTAGCTATGTCATGGTGCGGTTTTAGTTTTCTCAATAAGTGGCCAATTTTGTGGAGAAAAGCAAGAAAACTTTGTTGATGACGACGCTGTGACACATGAAGAACGTATTCATCTATTACATCTTCTATATGATAGGCTGCTTCTCTCACTTGTTTCACCCACGTTTTGACGCCATCTTGGAGGTCTCTTTTATCTGCATCTTTGAGAAAACATTGGATGCTCTCCAATTCATCTTTAATGTCCACAACTTCCCGGTGGATACCCCTTAGCAGTTTTGATTCATGAACGATCAACTGAACCAGCTCATTGATGACAAGGGTCACAACGGTTTCTGTCATGGTTTCTCTCTGATTTTCACCTAGTGAATGACATTGTCACAATTAGAAAATAACTTGGGATAACTTACATGCCCCAAGCCCAAAGCAGGACATAATGCCTACTAAGAATTGATTTTTTTTTTTTAATTATAAATAATCGAAATCTTATTAAAAAACGAAAGTGCAATCCCAGTGTACAAAAACTATATAAGAGAAACATCTGGCTAGAACGAGAAAAAAGAACAAGAAAATCCTGAAAGCCAAGCAAATTATGAAAGATAAACGTAGCTGTCGAAAGGTAGAGAGTATTGAAGAATAAAGACTATTTATACTAAGAACTGATATTAATTATAATTGAAACATTTTTGGAAAAAGTCCACATACCCCACTCAACCGTCTACCTAATTGAAAATGTCCTCTCCAAACTTTCAATTGGGACAATGTCCCCCTCCCCCTCCTCCTCCCCCTGAAAATTACCAAAAAATTGTCAATGTCCCCACCAAGGCTAACAAAAAGACAAAAATGATTTTACAAATTTTTTAATAAGACAAAAATATATCTATAAATTTGGTAAAAAAATAATAAATTTTTTAAAAAACGAAAATTTTAATTTTTTTTTCTCTGTTTTTATTTTATTTATTAAGGATATTTCCATCATTGGGAGGAACATTGACCACTTTTGGTAGTTTAAGGGGATAATATAAATTGGGCGGTAGTTTGAGGGGGGTATGTAAACTTTCCTCAACATTTGTTTACAATTCTGTTTCATCTAAGAACAAACTATTTATACTACCAAATTACTTATAAAACACCAATTAGAGATCTATAAATAACCCAACAAAAATTAAAAACAAAATACATTCTCTAGTTCAAATACTCCATAACTGCCAAACATAACAAATCAAAATCTCAATTCGTCTCTAAAATATATTCTCCCAGCAACATGATTTGGGTCCAATATACTTAGAAACTACATACTCCAAGTCTCATCTTCCAACAGTACAAATAACTAATATAATGACATATTTATTGAAACATCTACTTCTAACTAGACACTAACAATCGGCTAACAGAGTATCTCAACTTGAGTGACCTCCTACTAATTTTGAATATATATATATATATATATATATTTAAAAAAGAAAACAAGAATAAGCTAATGCCATGTAAGCAGCATAGATAATAGAATTAGAGGAATTGCAAGTTTAACTAAATAACATATCAAATTCCAAAACACTGAGCCAATCAAATTCCCCACAAAAGAATATTTTGACTATGAATTTGTCCAAAGTCACATGATAGAGTAATCACCAAATGCTGTGAAGACATAAAATATGCCACAAACGCATCAATTATCAAAAGCCAAAGGATACATTCATTAAATGCTCACTTGTTTAATTTTCCATGTAAAATTCATCAAGAACATTGATAAAGTATATTTACAACTTGCAATGACATTCGATACCACAAATCAACATGTCAACAATTCCCCACAAGTAATATCAAGTAATGGATTTACCAATTAAGTGCATGTAATTTTGTAAACGCACAATCTCTCCCGTTTGAAGAGAGAGAAGCTCTGGAAGCTTAGTCTTCCTTGCTGTCTCCTGCTCTGGTGAGACCTCTTTGCTCCTCCGTGTGCTTTTCCGAGGGAGGAGCTATGGAGCTTGACTCCATACTCCTCCCTCCCTTTCCTTTTTTCTTCTCTTTCTCGCTGTTTGTTCTTGTTTTTCTTTCTGGTTCTCCCGCTGTCCCTCACGACGCAGCTCTCCGGCCATTCTCCGATCGCTATCGCCGGCTGGTTGTTGGATCGGTAGAGGTTCACAGCTCCGGCATTTTCAATGCTAGATCTGTTAACTTCCGTCAGCTCAACCATCAGACGCGCCTCACCTTCGTGCTCCTGGACCTCTCCGCGCCCTGTCGCTCCCCTCAGCGCCGCCATCCGGTCATCACGCGCTGGTGCGTGGCCCTCACGCGCCGGCGCGTGGATCTCACTCTCCTGCGAGTGAACTCCACGCGTCTGCGCGTGGCTCCCCTTCACCGGCCTGTGGCTTCTCTGGCTTGCGGCTCCACCACCCTCTCCGGCCGATGCAGTTGTTTGTCGTTTTTTGTTGTTTTTGCAGTGTATTTTTGCAGCTTTTGTTGTGTTTTGCTGCTTTGTTTGTGTTTTTTAGGTTACCGTCTCCAAGTTCTTACTGTGTTTGATCTTTTGTTGGAGACTTTTGTAACCGAGTTCTTGTTGTTGGTGCTTTCCTACGGTTGCTCTGTCCCGGCCTTACTCAGTGATGCTCGTTGTGCTACTGCGGCCCTCACTCCGGTGGGGACTTGCAGTGGTAATATCGCCTTTAGTGACGACCTTCCTTGGAATTTTTTCCAAGACATAGGGCCGTGTCAATTTATTGATACATTCCCTTTTATTTTCTGTTTACTTGCACTGAGCAGGCTGAAATGGGGTCTATTGTTGGGCTGCCCCACCCATTAGAATTCGTCCCCTCCCCCGTTTCCTTGTTGTTGCCCAAAAAAAAAAAAAAAAAAAAAAAAAAGTAAAAGAAATTATCCAGCAATATAAAAATAATTTTACTTTTATGCACAAGGTTCAAGAATCACATTTAACCAAGTAAAAATGATATTTTTCAAATTCCATTAGCTAAGCCACATACCTCGCTCACTACCAAATCAAGTTGTATCCCAAAAGTTAGCAACAACAACTCACTCTGCACCAAAACTATTTTTAACAATTCGACAAAGATAGCTTGAAAAACTACTATTTATTCTAATAAACTAGACTTCAAATAAGAAAAACCAACACTATGAGTGACAATAATATAACAGAACAATAAACATGCCCTAATTAATTTAAAAAGCCTAAACCTCATTTTCTACAACCAAACTTTACTCGGCAGCCCTTAAACTAAGACATGACAACACTGGAATTTCCTCCAAATTCTTCCAAACACTCCATTAGCGCACATAACTAAATTATGTAAGTTTTTTATTTTTTTATTTTTTATATGAGAAAAGCTAAAGTTTTAAAACCCCTATACAAACCCAACCCCAATCAAAAGAGATCAAAGTAGAATCCCATTACCCCAAGCACCATAAAGAATGTCATTTCCTAAGGTCTTTTTTAATTTACTTTTAGTAATAAACCTAATATTTACTTTTCACTTAGGGTCCGTTTGGGATTGCGATTTCAAAAAGTGCGATTTGAAAACGTAATTTTTAAAAATGCTTTTAAGCATTTGACAAAATCGCAATTTGACCTTTAAAATCTCAGTTTAGCCTTAAAATTCTGCGTTTTAAAAAAAAAAACACCACTTTACCTACAATTTGAAAATGCAGATTTTCTGTTTTTTCAAATCATAATTTTTTTAAAATGTAATATCCAAACATTTCATTTTTTACAATTTAGTTTAAAATCGTACTTTTTGTTTACAACATCACAATTCCAAATACACCCTTAATTTGTCTGAGATACAGACACATCAATAATGTTCATGTGTTTCTCATCCCATAACCATCATATATATCAGTACTGGACCCAACATTTCATGCATGCCCATCAAATAGTACTGTATTTGAAAGGAACTCCCAAATGCACGATGCTGCTTTAATTTCAGTAAACTACAAATGCGGTTAACCCACCAGAAAAAAAAAAAACTACATGACTATATATGTTTTAGCGGACAATCGACAGCCCACCACATTTGGTCTCTACTTTTTGACAGGCATCCCAATTCTAAGGTGAAGACAACCATATATTGTCATGTACACATGCAATATTGTGTTGCACAGGAAATAAATACTTGTCAAATCATATGCACAAGCAAGCCCATGATACTCAAGCCAAATAGCAACAATAATATTGCCAAATCTGCGTCAAGAGTTAGCCTTCAAATAGAAGAAATAATCTTACAGCAGATTCTGCAATAAGAGTCCGTGTTAAATATATTGGAAAAGAGTGAGGAGAAGAGAGAGAGAGCGGAAACGAAAAGAGACGTAAGGACTGCATTTTGTATATTAAGTGTATATTGTACTATTACAGAGGCCTCTATTTATAAAAAGGCTATGAGTGATGATCAAAAAACCCTAAACTAAATAAGATAGAGAATAACATAATAATAGAGAATAATATATTCTAATATCCCCCCTCAAACACAAGGTGTAACATTGAGTTTGAAAACAAGAAAGGAAAAAAGAATTTTATTTTATTTTTTTGGATGGCCGGAGAAATTGCCGGAAAGTCGCCGAAGGCAATGGCTGGTGGCTAACGGCGGCAGCAAGCTGTGCTGGAAATGGAACCAGTTCGAACCAGTATGAACCAGACTGGAGAAGGGTTGAACCGTACAAAAAAAGGCCTTGCATGGATGAATCGGGCGGTTTGGTCAAACCGGTTTGACGGATTGAACTAGCTGAGCCGGATTGGTGGTCAGGTCGGTTGTATGTGGGCCGATCTGACCCGAAACCCATGGATAGTGTAAATGTCGGCCTGACCCAAAAAAAATTGACCCGATTGGCTTGATTGGTTGAACCGGGTTGATATTCTGGTCGGTTTTATGGGCTAAGGCCCGAAACCCGTGGACTGTTAAATGGATCGGTCTGACCCAAAAAGATACCAACCCGATTTGAGAAGCCCATAGAGTGAATCAGCCCGGAACCGTGGATGGTGCGTGTATAGCATGCGCAGAGAGGCTTTCCGGCGGGTTAAGGCACATGGGGTTGTTCAGCCAATGTGTGGAGAAAGTTCCTAGCGCGTGTTGGTGCGTGCTAGAGGTGGTGGCGCGTAGATGGAACGACAGATCCTTCTAGGGGCTCGTGGAAGCTTGGACGGCTGCAATCTTGACGGATTTGGACTCGTCGACGTCTGATCTGTCGTTTGGCGCCACCATGGAGGTGATTGGCTGTGATTGGAGGCATGTGGCCGCGCCGCCAGAAGCTTTGGGCAGCGCATGGCTGAACGACAAATCCTTCTAAGGGCGCATGCAAGCTTGGACGGCTGTGATCTCGACAGATTTGGACTCGTTGGTGTCTGATCTGTTGTTTGGAGCCACCACGGAGGAGATTGGCTGAGATTTGACAGCGAGTGGTGCACGGACAGAATATTTGGGAGGCGCGTGGAGGCCAAGTGGACAGAAACTTTGGGCTGAAATTGACAGCATGCGAAAAACGCCGAAAAACATCAAAGACATTTATTGAAGGCCATAAGAAGTGGATCTGATACCATGTTAAATATATTGGAGAAGAGAAAGAGAGCGGAAGCGAAAAGAGACGTAAGGACTACACTTTGTATATTCAGTGTATATTGTACTATTACAGAAGCATTTATTTATAAAGAGGCTATGAATAGTAACCAAGAAACTCTAAACTAAATAAGATAGAGAACAACATAATAATGGAGAATAATATATTCTAACTGTAAGAAACACCAACATCTACATTTAGTTCTTCAGAATTAATCCAAAGAAACATAAAAAAAACTCCTACTCCATTTAGTTCAACAAAGTCCAGAGAAGCATCACCTCCCCCCATTGTAAGAATCGCTTTGACCATTTTATTCAACTATTTTTCGTTCTTCTTTCACGAATATTTTGTCACTCATATTTCCTTCTTCCAACTACTTCTCATAAACGCAAACGTGCACCCACAATCTAAATCTTCCCCACTGAAGCAAACCCAATGAAAACAGGAACTCCCACAAACCAAAAACAGAAAACCCAAATAAAAATCCAATCTCTAAAGCGAAAGAAAAGAATATCCAAAAAGAAGAGTCTTGTCAACACAAAAAATAAAATAAAATTATGCTCACAAAGAACATTGCAGAAACTAGGGGAATTTGAAGCATTTACCTTGAATTACGTTGGGTATGGCTGCATTTTGTGGTTGATTCAACTTTTCTGTTTTTTTTTTTCCGTGTTTGTATGATGCTTTAGAGACTAATTTCTAGTTGTTCAAATACGTAATTCTCCTTGGAAAGTTATTCCCTTTTGACCATTTCTTAATACCTCTCAGTACGAGAAGTCTAGCTGGAGCCTGCGGTCCAGGACATCCGTTTGACTAATCAACTCACACAAAGTAAATTGGACTTGCATTAATACTATTATAAATAGACATTGCTATAAATATCTCGATGGGGCTATTAATAGAACATGTGTAAAGTCATGTTCTTCAAAACCAAAGAAGCATACAAGATACAACCTTTTCTTTTCCTTCGACCAACCAAAAGTCTGGTCCATTAATGATCAGTTGGCCGCCAAACAAGAATAAAAGGGTCAAGCTTCCAAGTGGACATCATCCACCTTAATTCCCTCCCCTTTTTCCACTTTTGCTTTTTTTTTAAAAAAAAAAAAAAGAAGGGTCAAGCTTCCGTTTGGGCTTTGAGGTGGCTCACAAAAAAAAAAACACACAAAAGAACTAAGAGTCAAAAAGTCAACATTCAACGACGTCGTTCTTTCCTCCTATCGCAAAGAAAGCCATCGTCTTGACATGTGTGCCGGAGTGTATACATTGGACATAAATTTTGTCTGAATTGAGTTAAAGTAACTATAATATGTTCCTAAACATGTGAGAAGTACACATTATTTAATTAGCATGTGTTTCTTACATACTTAAAGAACATATATCAGTTTTATAAGCTGGGTTAAAAGAAATTCTTCCAATCCCGTTTGGACAAAAATTGTCCCTTTTTGATATATTTTTATCTTTTTGGCTATGTATGTATTTCAGCAAGATACAATTTTAAAATGCGCAAAAACCACATCAACAATGAACGAGGAAGTAATTAAGAACATGTACAGTATGCTGAAATAGACACATAAATATAATAGTTATTTTTTATTTGGTTGCTCCACCATTACGGTCCATTACTGAAAACACATATTCATTAAGAATAATTATTCCCCAAAAATGAGGAATAGTTATTCTAATAAACTAAATGAGGAACCAGATTGTATTTCTTTGAATCTTTAAAATAGAGTCAATCTGGTTAAAAAGAGATTTTGGCATTAAGAACATTGAAATGGTGAAACTTGGAAGAGAAGAAGCTACTAATTTAATCATGATGGATCTAGCAGCCGGAGAGAGTGTTTTGGCTTTCCAGCCAGACACTCTATTAAGGACTTTGGCCTTGATGTCTTCAAAAGTTTGCTTCTTCAATTCTTTTGGTTTATGAATAGTGGCAGACCTAAGTATTTAGCATTAGGCTGCATTTTTCTAAGCTTAAGAATTCCATCAACTTCTTGTTGAATCAAGGGGGCGCAATTTTTGCTGAAGGGATAGCAGATTTAGCCAAATTAACCTTCTGGCTTTATTGAGATGAATAGTTATTTAAGCAAGTGAGAAAAGTGGAAGGTTCCTTTGGATTTGCACGGCTACAAATCATAACATCATCTGCAAAAAAAGAAATGTGATATAGTTGGCCCTTGCCGACTTATTCTTATTCCATGAAGGTTATTTAAGGATTCTTACCTGAGATAAGTCTTGGTAGGAATGCGACCCCTATAATGAATAGAAAAGGTGAAAGATGATCGCCTTGTCTTAATAATCCTCTACTCGGCCAAAAATTTTCGTGAGGAAAGCGATTTAAGGATAGAAAATGAGACTGTGGAAATGCATTGTTCAATCTAATTGACCCATTTGGAATGAAACCCAACAAAGAAAGAATTTTTAATAGATAAGACCATTCCATACAATCAAATGCTTTTTCCATATCCAATTTGCCATTAACCCCCTTTTTTCTTTCTTGAGTTTAATGGTATAAAAAATTTCATGAACTATTATGGAGTTGTCATGTATAGTTCTACCCTTGATAAAAGCAGACTGAGTAGGGATTATAATCTTATTGAGAAAGGGTTTAAGCCGATTAGCCAAAAATTTTGATATGAGCTTGTAATTATAATTGCATTGGCTAATCAGTCTAAATTGCTGAACCCTTGATGGAGAATCAATTTTAGGGATGAGGGCAATATGTGTGTGATTAACCTCTCCAAGCATTCTTCTCCCTCTGAAAAAACCTGAACAAATTGCACCACTTCATTCCATCTGGACCTGGTGCTTTGGTGGGGTTAAGTTGTCTATGGTATGATAAATCTCAACATCAGTAGGAATGACACAAATAACTTTGTTTTCCTCTGTAATAATGGGGGGAAAAAAGCTTTCAAGCTCCCCTTAAAGGGAGGGGTTTGTAGTAGCAAACAGATTGTTAAAATAATTCACAAAGTAATCTCCAATTTCCTCCCTATTATTAATCAAATTCCCCTTATCAGTTTTGATACAAGTAATAAAATTTGACCTCCTACGGATTATAGTAGAAGCATGAAAATATTTGGTATTGAGGTCCTTCCAGGTGAGCTAGGTTTCCCTTGATTTCTGCTTCCATTAAGCTTCTGATTTTGCTTTGAATATGGTCGTATTTGCCCTTGTTCCAGCTTTTTAAAAGTCCCTAATTGGTGGCCTTCCGTTTTTGACAGAGGATGAATGCAGAGGATCATTGAATAGCTTCTTTCCAGGCTATTCAGCTCCGTTAGACCAAGTGGAAGAATTTCCAATATACCCCAAATTAATGAGCCCATTAAAATGAATGAATTTAAGGAAGGGGTCTTGAGAGGGTGAATAGAAGGGCTGACCTCCATATTTTTCATTTGGGGATGTAATTGAGTTAAAATCACCCAATATAAGCCAAATCCCTGAGGATTTGTTCCCCTCATTAGAGAGTTCAAGGCCATAAGGTATATTTCCCTGACCAGGTAGGGGGGGTTATAAAATAATGCTAGAAATCTCTCTTGTGTCATTCTAAAAATGAGGTGACTTTTAAAATCACTATTAAGCTTGTGATTTAACATTATTGAATTTTGATCAAATGATGATTTTAAAAATCACCTCATTTTTTGAGTGACACAAGAGGGACTTCTAGAATTATTCGGGGGCCATATACACACAACATTAAGCACTTATCTGTTCAACTATATATATATATATCTTCCTTATCTTGGTGACTATAAATTTGTTGACATTATCCTTTGCTAGTTTATGAAGATAGACAAAATCAGTCTTCATAAACAATGGAATAAGAAGCGAAATTGCCCTTCTTAGACAATAGCATAAGATGCTAAGCAAAATTTTCTGAGAGCCCTTCTTAGTGGGATTCAAGCACTGTAAAAACAAGAATGCCTTAAAAATATGCAGTGACGGAGGGTCTTTAACAAATATTATTGTGGAGAGTGTTTCCCTAATTGTAGTTTCTTCCTCAACCCAACCCATCCGCTTGATTGGCAATTGGATCCCTTTATTTTTAAAGCTCATCGGCTTGTAAACCTTTTTTGTAAAGTTCACCGCACTGCTACTTATTAAAAACAAAAAAAAAACAAAACAAAACAAAGTTCACCGCATTGCCAATTGGCTTGCGTACAATCTAATTAGAAGGGCCGCCTCTATTGGTCAGCGTAAAATCATTCCCATTCTGTTTCTCCCTCCCATAGTTGTTCCTATTAGTGATTTAGATCCCCATAACCTTCTCTTTTCATCCTTCTCTTTTTAGATCCCCATAACCAGGAAAAACCTTGTTAGCCACTGAAGAGGCGTAGATTAACACAACAAAATCATCCTCAAACCCTATGTCTTCTAAAGCAAGGTTGCTTGCACAAGTTTTATGCACATACATCGTCGACAATGCATTTTCAAGTCCTCCAAGCCAATTATGCATGTCAATATCTTCATTCCACCATTCTAATTTGCTAATCCATTCATTTTCAAATCTCAGCAATTTTGACGACAAAGATAGTAACATTTAACTTGCCTCAACTGTAAACTAGCAAATTTCTACATGCACTACCAAAAAACCGGCTGTTAATATCGATTAGTTGACAATGCTTGCAGCCCTATAAGCGATATAAAACGTTTTACATCATTTAATTAACATTGCTTGGTAAACGATAATGAATATGGGGATGAGAAATTTGATTCTCGTTGGTTGCAAGCTAAACGATACAATTTAACATCAACATGAACATTTGCACACCGGTTAAATAAATGATGTAAAACTTTATATTGTTTACACATTAAACGACATAAATTTTTTAGGCTTGTAATGTTTTTTTTCTTTTTAAGATTAAAAACCTGATAGACACAATTTAATAATTTGCTAGACGGAATTCAATAACATAATAAACATTCAATGTGATTAATGGCATAATCATATGTACTCACATTCATGGTCATAATCATACGCTACTTCATCACAGTCATAGTGTTAAACAACCCAGTCAAGATTACACAATGTTAACAAAATTCAAAATGAAATAAATTGCGTCATTGTTTCATTAACAATAACATAAATAAAAAAACAATTCCAACTTGAAGCCCCGTAAAATCAGCACATGACTTCTCGATTCTCATCTTCAACATCATTGAACGAACAACTGCAAATAAGAAACATAAAGAAAATACATGATTAAATTAATTAAGGGTCAACATAAGTACTGCACCAAATACACATGCAGAAATGTATATGGATGGATCTTAGAAAACATTTAAAAGAACATAATTTTTTTGAATAAAAACAAGACACAAACATGGCACATGCTAAAATTTGGAAAGTTGTGTCAGTGTTGCTTTGTCCATGGTGACTCCTAGTAGTCAATAATATTGACAGAATTCTTGGCATGATAACACACATTAACATGTTGAGACAGTTAATTTTAAACTTATTGTCACTAATGTGATACTAATTAATCACTTTTACCATTATTTGTTTAAGGTAATATTCCATCGCACATGAAATTCTAACACTCTTTCTTTTGCACCAACAGGTCGAGAATGGACTTCTTTCTACTCATTATGGGCATGGCTGGTAGGTGGATTAGAGCTTAGATTAGAATTGCTATTCTAGAGAATTGCTATTCCATTCATTTGGTTACTTTATTATTCGCGGGAATAACTATTCATGCAAAATAGTTATTCTTCAAAATGAGAAAACAGCCTCTCATCACTGAACAATAGTGCCCTACAGTACTCATTTTCTTACTGTTTTGTACTCTATGGCCTCTAATTCCCACCGCTTTGCTAGGTCGGTAGCTCAGAATCCAACCCCATGACCCATTTATTTTCGAAGAACAAGTAAACAAGCAAGGCCAAATAACACTGATGGTGAGTCATTAAGAAGATTAGCAAAGGCTTTATTGAATTCAGAATCTAGGTGCCATCAAATTCCCATTTCAGGTACCCAGTTATTTTAATTCATTTGGTTGATTTGTTTAAAGATTTTGAACTGTTGTTATCTTGATTTTGGGTTTTGACATGTGAATTGTTAACTTTGGTACTTCTATTAGCATTTAATCACAGATGCTTCTGGGTTTTGGCACAAAATTGCACAAAATTTTTATGGTCTCGACTGAAGAAGGAAAATCTTGCAAGGGATTCAAGCAAAAATCTTAAAATGCTTAAATTGAACTAATTACATATGAAGAGCTAGCAAAATAATTCAACAACTATAACATGAAACCACATATGATTATAGCGAAAATTGCAATTGTTTCCTAGTTCATGAAATCAGCAAAATGGATTTTGTACAACATCAATGATCTATTGCTGCTGCCTTGAACTAAAGATTTGTTGTCAAATCAAAGTACCAATAAGAACTGGAAAAAGAAAAAAAGAAAAACTTCTGTACATTAGAATGCATTTCAAGCTAATCAACCTAGCTAAACATTGTCCACTCAGAATGCTAATTAGCCAAAGTATTCAAGCCTTTCTTCAAAACATTTCAGTGTAGTTTTAATGTTTTTGTCCACGCAGTTATATTATAATGTAATGTTGTTTTGAGGTAATTAATCTCATTATAATATGAATTTAATTGGGTATTGGAAGGTGTGAGTTCGGAAGTCTTGAATATTTCAAATTTATGGGGAAATATATCAAAAATATAATTCTTTTTATGAAAATACTCCAATGTCATATTGTGGCATACAAGTCACAGTTTCGGATACCTAATAAACTATGCATTATAACACCTTAATTTCAAAGCCCTCAAAACTGTTACAAATGAAAATAAAACCCATGGAAGATTTAAACTTTTAATTATAAAAGATCCTTTGTGTTAGCCCAAGTCTAATGACAACTGCTAGATCCTTGTTGTAACATAGATTAGTAACAAACTATTTTCAGTTATGAAACATTGAAATATCAAATAAATAGAAGTACCAAAAAAACAAGGAGCACAATTAAAAGTGTAAAAGGTTGTGGAAACAATTCAAACTATAGCCTAGGTTGGAACTCACCGGCCAATGCAAGTCTTATTAACCATGAAAATTTGGTTAGTCAGCCACAATGTGAAGAATTTTATCATTACATATAAACACAACTACAAAATTTTCATGGAAGTCCAATAGCGTAGAGCCACATACCTTTTCTATCACTGAAACTGCATGGCAGTTTGATCCTCCAAGACTTAGCCTCGCAAACGCTCCAACAAGTCCAAGTCACCGAGCTTGTATATTTGATATCGCTCTCCTTTAATCCTATACCTGAGACGGATAGTAGTTACCTTCTTGACTTTCCAATAATCTTCACCTCCATTTGGCTGCATACGTATCACAAATTCACCCCACATTTCATAGACGTCGAGAATCTTTAGACATTTCAGGTGCTGGATTCCAGAGGGAACCTCCTTCATCTGGGGGCATGGCCCAATCTCTAGTTGCTCAAGACTGGGTAGTGATCCTCTGTCTATTTCCACCATCTTTAATTTTTTCAATTCTCTGAGAGTGAGCCTCTTGAGTTTTCGAAAACCACCTTCCTCAAAATGCAGCTGCTCCCCATCATACGCATGATTGAGGGAAAGGGTAATTAGATTAGGCAAAGCCTGGACACACAGCAATGGATCTTCCTCTAATGATGAGAAAAATAAGATTAGTGTTACTAGATTCTGAACCTTTGGAATCCAGTTGGGTAACTTCTCCAATCGCCCCCTGAGATATATATGCACTAGAAATGGAGGTGGTGATGAAATTGATTGTGTAAGTCTATAATCTCATCTTCACTAATTGAGCCAACAAACAAACTTTTAAGGTGGACCATATTTTGTAAGGAGGTACACAGAGCCCTCCCACGTTCTGAAGTCATATTTGAAATACCCAACATCCTCAACTGACTCAACTTTCCGAGCTCTTCGAATAGACTAGCCCCATGATGATTTGCCTCAATAAATGATAGCCTCTGCAAGTCGTTTAAACATCCAACCCCTTCATGTACTTTAACTCCTCGCACCGAATAAAAGCTACTTTTAATTTCGAAGTCATGATAATGAGCCAAAATATGTCTCAGCTTATAAAGCCTAAATATCTCAATTGGTAGCTCACGCACAGCGGTTTCCATGACATTTAGTGTTTGTAGGTTCTGTAGCCTACCCACTGACTTTGGAAGCATCTTCACTTTTGTTCTCCTCAAACTTAAGTGCTTCAAGTGGAATAAATTACCCACCTCTTGAGGAAGATAATCAATAGGAGCATCTTCAAAATCTAACACTTTCAAAAGCTTGAACTTTTTGAACAATTTAACTATGAAAGACCTGGGCATTTCATTAATGTTGAAGAGAAAAACAGAACGAACCCGAGAGTATTCACTTGTCTCAAAAACATTTTCTCTAGCATCATGGATTGATAGGCACCGACTTTTTCCATGAAAAGTTGTGACAGCAGCTTCTAGAACTTGACAGAAATTCAACTCTCCAGCCTTCGATAGGATGATTTCATGCAGCAGATCATGGATTCTATACTTTCTATGTATCTCATAATCAAGCTCCCCAAATGAAACTTGAACCAAGTTTCTGTGGATGAGCTCCATTAAGTATTCTTCTGCAACCTCTTCCAATTGTTTGCCCTTTTTCCCTATAATAAAGCCCTCAGCTATCCATAACTGAAACAATCTTGTATTAGCGATTGAGTAGTCCTCCGGAAAAATGCCGAAGTACAAGTAGCACGACTTTAGGTGGCACGGCAGATCATGATAACTGAGAGAGAGAATTCTTGTGATACTTGTAAGGTGGGGATTACATTCTAGCTCAGAACTGAGGCTATCATGAAACTTTTGCCATTCTAATGGCACCTTCTCCTTTGTTGACAGAAGACCACCTATGGCAACAATTGCAAGTGGTAGCCCTTCACATTTTATGACAATGTCCATCGACAGTCTCACCAACTCTCTAGGACAACCACCCTGAAACTCGGCTTGGAATGCCTTTTTGCAAAACAATTCCCAAGCCTTGTCTTGAGATAGAGGTTGTAGCTTGTGTACCTGATCGGTTAAAGATTCTTTACAAGAAACACCAATAAGATCATTGCGTGTTGTGATGATAATCCTGCTGCCTCTGTCATTGCAAGGTAAAGCATGTTTCACAATTTCCCAAAACTCTATCTTCCAGACATCATCAAAAACCACAACATACCTCTTTTGCTTTAAACATTTCCTCAACTGGCTAATTAATGTGATCTCATCCGTCATGTCAATTTGCCCCGAAGCAGTTTCTGTTGCCTGGTAGATTTGTTTTGTCATGGACATGAGTATCTTTTGCACATTGTATGACTGAGACACAGTGATCCAAACACGGTGCTCAAAATGTCCCTTCACTGATTCATTCTCATATACTTTCTTAGCAAGAGTTGTCTTACCAATTCCGCCCATGCCTATCACTGATATCACAGAGCGTTTAGATGATCCCCCCACCAACCAGCTTACGAGTTCATCCCTCATAGACTCAATGCCCACAACTTCATCTTCCTCAATGAAAAGTGAACCCACTCGAGGGTCATGCCATGTGAGATTTGTTGCACAGCTACTTGATCCTCTCTTTGAGGAACTAAAACCATATCTTGCACTTCGTTCCTTGATTTCACGGACTAATAGTTTAGTATCTTGAATCTTGGTAGCAATGTCATGGCGTGGTTTTACATTTTTCAATAAGCGGCCAATTTTATGGAGGAAAGCAATAAAACTTTGCTGATGACGACTTTGTGCCACGTGAAGAACGTATTCATCTATTACATCTTCTATATGATAGGCTGTTTCTCTTACTTGTTTCACCCACGTTTTGACGCCATCTTGGAGGTCTCTTTTATCTGCATCTTTGAGGAAACATTGAATGCTCTCCAATTCATCTCTAATATTCACAACTTCCCGGTGGACACCCCTTAGTAGCTTTGATTCATGAACAATCAACTGAACCAGTTCATTGATGACAAGGGTCACAACGGTTTCTGTCATGGTTTCTTCTATGATCTTCACCTAGTACATGGTATTGTGACAATTAGAAAAGAATTTGGGTTAATTGTCATCCCCCAAGCCAAAAGCAAGACATGACGCCTACTAAGAACTGATTTTTTTTTTTATAAGTAATCGCAATATCATTAAACAGGGAAATCACAACCTAGGCACACAGGATCTATACAAGAGAAACACCTAACTAGAAGGAGAACAAAGAATAAGTAATCCAAAAAACTAAGTTGAAACATTTTCTTAGTTTGTAAATACTAAGATAAACACAGTTGTCCAAAGGTAAAGAGTATTGAAGAAAAAATACTATTTATACTAAGAGCTGATATTAAACCTAATTGAAACATTTTCTTACAATTTACTTTTATCCAAAAACCAATTATTTATACTACCAAACTTATAAACCATCAATTAGAGATCTATAAATAATCCAACAATACTTAATAACAAAATATATTTTCTTGTTAAAGTATTCCATAACTCCATAACTAATACAATGACATACTTATTGAAACCTCTACTTCTAACCAGACTCCGACAATCAAACAAATGAGTATCTCAACTCGAGGGACCTCCCCCGCTAATTCTGAAATTTAAAAAAAAAAAAGAAAAACGTATGAGCTAATGCCGCCTTGTAAGCAGCATGGATAATAGGGTTAGAGGAATTGCGCAAGTTTAAGTTAAATAACATATCAAATACCAAAACACTATGAGCCAATCAAATTCCCCACAAAAGAATATTTTGACTACGACTCTATCCAAGGTCACAAGATAAGAGTAATCACCATTATGCCACCAAGACATTAAATATGCCACCAAGACATCAATATGCCATAAAGACATCAATTATGCCACGAAAACATCAATTATCAAAAGTCCGGGGATAAATTTAGAAAATGCTCACATGTTTAATTTTCCATGTAAAATTCATTAAGAACATTGATAAATTATATTTACATCAAATTGCAATGATATTCGATACCACAAATCAACATGTCAACAATCCCCCATAAGTAATATCAAGTAATGCAATTACCAAGTGCATGTAATTTTCTCAACACACAAGTAAAAGAAAATATCCAGCAATATAAAAATAATTTTACTATCATGCACAAGGTTCTAGATCGCGTTTAAACAAGTAAAAATGATATTTTTCAAATTCCATTCACTAATTAAGCTACATAGCTCACTCGCTACCAAACCAAGTCGTCTCCCAAAATTTGCAACAACAACTCACTCAGCCAAAACTATTTATAACAATAAATATGTCCCAATTCATAAAGCCTAAACGTCATTTCTACAACCAAACTTTACTTGGCAGCCCTTAAACCAAGACAGGATAGCAGTGGAATTTCCTCCAAATTCTTCTAAACACCCCATTAGTGTACATGCATAGGTGTCAAATTCCTCCCTATCCTTCACCACCTTTAACAAAAGTACATAAGATAATAATGACCACTCTGAATGCTTGATCAGCACCTCAATTTCTTCTGCTAACCTGCTAATAGCGTCTTAGTACACACACATCAATAATGTTCATTTGTTTACAATTAAAGAGAAGTTATGTGTTTCTCATCCCATAACCATCATATATATCAGTACCAAACCCAACATTTCATACATGCCCATCAAACCCCTATAAAGTTTTATGGACATCTGATTACCATATAGTTATGTATCTGAAAGGAACTCCCAAATGCACGATGCTGCTTTAATTTCAGTAAACTACAAATGCCGTTAACCCACCAGAAAAACTACATGACTCTGTTTCAGCGGACAGCCCACCACATTTGGTCTCTGCTTTTTGACAGGCATCCCAATTCTAAGGTGAAGACAACCATATATTGTCATGTACACATGCATTGTGTTGCACAGGAAATAAATACTTGTCAAATCATATGCACAAACAAGCCCATGATACTCAAGCCAAATAGCAACAATAATATTGCCAATCCTGCTTCTTAGCCTGCGTCAAGAGTTAGCGTTCAAATAGAAGAAATAATCTTAGATAAGATTATGCAATAAGCGTCAGAAACACCAACATCTACATTTAGTTCTTAAGAATCCAAAGAAACATCAGAAACTCCTACTCCATTCAGTTCTACAAAGCCCATGCAGAGAAGCATCATCTCCCCACTCCCCCCAATCTAAGAATCACTTTGACCATTTTATTCAACTATTTTTCGTTCTTAATTTTTTCACGAATATTATGTCACTCATATTTCCTTCTTCCAACTACTTCTCATAAACGCAAACACCCACAATCTAAATCTTCTGCTCTGAAGCAAACCCAATCAAAACAGGAACTCCCACAAACCAAAAACAGAAAACCCACATAAAAATCCAATCTCTAAAGCAAAAGAAAAGAATAGTACCCACAAAGAAGAGTCACGTTCAACACAAAAAAAAATATAAAATAATAAAGTAATAATAAAACAAAATCTATGCTCACAAAGTACATTGCAGAAATTAGGGGAATTTGAAGCTTTTACCTTGAATTACGTTGAGTATAGCTGCATTTTGTGGGCGAAGAGTTTGACAAAAATGTTGCCAGAGGAAGGTAGCTTGCGGGTGGTGTGAAATGTGATGGCTGCTGTTTCCTTCTTTTGGCTCAACTAGTTTTCTTTTTCCATATTCGTATGATGCTTTAGAGAGTGGAATTTCCTCCAAATCATAAAATTTCTGTCCAACAAGTAATTCTTCTTGGAAAGTCATTCCCTTTTGACCATTTCTTACTCTTGACTAATCAACACAAGTAAATTGGGCCTTCATTGAACCAGGATACACGCGATTAATGTTTGCAATTCGTTTGAGATTTTGGAAGAGGGTAAAGAGAGTAGTACACTGTATTTTTCTGGTCTATCATAGCCTTCAAAAGCAAATAAGCATACAACCTCTTCTTTTCCTTTGACCAACCAAAAGTTGGTCCATTATTCAGTTGACCTGCCAAACATGGAAAAAAGGGTCGGCTAAAGGCCAGAGAAGCATCTCCTCTCCCCATTGTAAGAATCAATTTGACCATTTTATTCAACTATTTTTCGTTCTTCTTCCAACTACTTCTCATAAACGCAAACACCCACGATCTAAATCTTCCCCCTCTGAAGCAAACCCAATGAAAACAAGAACACCCACAAACCAAAAACAGAAAACCCACATAAAAATTCCATCTCTAAAGCAAAAGAAAAGAATACCCAACAAGAAGAGTCATGTTCAACACAAAAGAACATTGCAGAAACTAGGGGAATTTTGAAGCTTTTACCTTGAATTACGTTGGGTATGGCTGCATTTTGTAGGTGATTCAACTAGTTTTTTTTTCATATTTGTATGATGCTTTAGAGACTTTCTAGTTGTTCAAATAAGCAATTCTCCTTGGAAAGTTAGACCATTTCTTCATACCTCTCAGTACGAGAAGTCTAGCTGCAGCCTGAAGAATAGTACACCGTATTTTTCTGGGTGGTCTATCATATTTTCTATACAACCTCTTCTTTTCCTTCGACCAACCAAAAGTCTGGTCCATTTTTCAGCTGACCGCCAAACAAGGCCAAGTTTCCGTTTGGGCTTTGAGGTGGCAGAGACGCGAGTACGTGGTTCCGATTTCTGGGCCTTTTCCTTTTCCGGCCTTGGATATAATTTCATCTTTTTTGCTATGTATGTATTTCGGTGAGATGCAAATTTTTTTTTTTTTTGTTGTAAGGATTCTCATTTCAGGTTTCGAACTCATGCCTTAGTACATGCTTAACATCCTGAAAATTTTCTTGAGGCCACTGAACCACCGCCACCGGTGTCGAGATGTAATTTTAAAATGCACAAAAAAGACATTGGTTATGAATGAGGAAGTAAAAGCACGTTCGGTACACAAGAATAAATTCATAAATAGACATGTTTGATGTTCAATCTCATGTCTTCCTTTCGTCCAATTCTTACAAATCTACTATTAAATTTACAAGAGTTGATCAAAGGAGAACCATGAAATTGGAAAAGAATCATTTCTCATTCATAAATAGAATAATTATTTTTTTTATTTGGTTGCGTTACCATTATTTAAAATAATTATTTTTCAAGAATGAAGAATAGTAATTTCTTTAAAAAATGTAAGAACTTTGTATTCCCTCAATAATGGAATAACTCTAAAAATAAAATCTCAAAAAAAAAAAAATCATTATTCATTTTCATTCTAGTCTCCCCCATGTGTGGTCGACCATCCCTAGTAGGAGTAGTCGGTCACCCCAACCGAATCTCCAAAAGTGATGTGACCATCCCCATGGCTCGAGGGTCTTCACAGCCACCTCTGGTGTGCCATATGGTGGTTGTGACCACAAGATCATGTGGTTCAACCACCCCCATACAATGATAGGGGTGGTGTCGATCATGAGGAATTGATGTCATTCGTGTGTTAATTTTATAAGTAAAGGTATTTTAGAAATTTTGGTTGAAATATGATTTCATTCCGCTTAAGAAATTGGTTTTAGAAAGCCTGAGGGAGAGGATTTCCATAGACTTCCTGTGGGAGATTTATTTTTCCAAGCTTGCTGATGTGATTTTACCGTAGTGTTAATTTGCTTCAAAATGGAGGTTATATCGAGCTTGTAAATGTTCTGAACCACTTGGTTCCTTGTAAACCAGATCACATCCATGACTACAATGGCAAAGATTTGAAAATTGTGAATCTCCCTTTTAGGAATGGCTAAATGCTTTTGAAGATCTAGCATAAATTTAACCCAATTAGACATAGGAAAATTCTAAAAAAAAAAAGAAGCAATGTTTATTGGCCAATTACAATCCCTCTACATAATTCTAGCTATTTCACATCCTAGACACCCTCAAAGGCTTAGGGGGGGCTCGACCACCCCCGTTTGGCCTAAGGGTAGTTCGGCCACTCCCAGATCGGCCGTTGGGGGTAGCCGAAACCATTCCCAGGCCAAATGGGGGTGGCTAGGCCTTTAGGGGTGGTTTTGGCCATCCTTATTTTCCTTTTTGAGGGTGGCTGAATGACTCCTAAAGGCTTTAGGGGTCATTTAGCCACCTCCAAAATGGGCCTTGGGGGTGGCTGAGCCACCCCCCTAGGACAAAAAAAGGGTGGTCGGTCATCCCCTAGGGTTGCAAAGGGGTGGCTCGAGCCACCCCTTTGTGTGTGTGTGTGTTTTTTTTTTTTTTTTAATAAGGCATAGGTGGACTTTCGTTAAATACTTGAACGAAAGATGAACGGAGGTACCATCTACGTCTTTAGTTAAGATTGAGGTACCATCTATGATATAAAGTGAAACTGATGTGGTTAAAAATAAAGTATTTAAACCACAGGAGACAAAAATAGATTTACCCATTTTTTTAAGTTAAAAATTTACAAAACTCCAATCGAGCTCCAACTGCTCGAACTCGATTGGAGTCTCAACTTGTGAACATAGACTTGGCTAAGTTCTTAAGAAGCCAAATTTGAACATAGATCACAAACTCAACTCGAGCTCTAATAATGTATTCGAGCCAGTCGGGCAGCTCCAAATTCGGCTAGGGTTGAATACAGCTATGATTGCTTGAAAAATCTTATTATAAAATAGGAAAAACTTCACAAAGGCCCCCCTAAACTTCCACACAATTTGAAGAACCCCCCCCCCCCAAATCTTTGACTTTTTCTCATTTTCACCCCTCAAACTTCTAATTTCTATCATAAGATCCCTTCCATCTGTTTCCTCTGTCAAGACCTAACGGACTCGACCTCACGTGCCCATCATGTGATTTCCTAAGTGTTTTCTACCCACTTTACCCCTCATTCTAACACCCCCAATAACCACCCTTTGGACCATACTTAATCAACAAAAGTCCAAGGAAATACACTCTTCTCTCTCCCTACTACCCACTACACTTCACACCCATTTCAGTCGACAAACCCACTAAGCATTAAACATTGAACTTCCCTGTTACAATTTGCACTGGGTTAGGTTAATTTGTCGCCGAAGAGTGTGTTCGTGACCATTTTACACCAAGTAAGTATTTGGTTAAGCAGAAATTGTAACGTTAGGGATTTTTAGTCCATCCGTAATGATGTTTACAACTGTTGTTAATTTGTCAAATTAGTATTGGGGCTTTGGGTTTTATCAATGTTTTGCTTGAAATTTTGATGAAAGTATGTACATATTTGAGTTTTGTATCGCTATTCATTCTGTCCATGAATTGTTTTGTTTTGAGTGTTTTTGATAAGGACGAAAGGTTGGAGCATGTGCTTATCGTGGGTCCTGTTTATTATATGTTTAGCTGACCAATTTTTTTTTTGTCAATTTGTTAATGCTTATTTGGTTGGGTGCACTGTGGTCCCAACTCTGTTTCCTGTGCATTTCATACGACAATCACGTGATGGCCAATTTGGAATGTTTCGATGCCTTTAGTTTAGTAGTATAGTTTGGGATAAAGTGGGATAAAGTGCCTTTAGTTTAGTATTACAGTAGGGCCCTTGTTTGGTTTATGTCTGTTGTGAGGTAAATGATAAAGGGTTGTATTGACATTTTGTTTGTCCAGTGGCTATTGACTACTTTTTGTTTTGATTAAGTGGCTATTGTTGTATGATATTATATGAGGGTCTTACTGTCTTTCTTCAATCAGTGGCTATTGACTATTAAAAATTCAGTTGTAAATTATATAGAATAAATGCTAACTGATTGTTATTAATGTGGTAGGACACATGTCGGGTCTAGATGCATTGATGTTTGAGGTGTACTATGGGGGCACCTTTAATAGGCAAAGTAGGTGTACTTATGTTGGTGGCAGTGTTAGTAACTATCTTGACCCGGTTGATGGAGATAGAGTGTTTTTTTTTTAACATAGAGGACATATGTGCTAACTTTGGGTATAATTATGGTGACCTTATTTATTACAAGTTACCACACTTATCTTTAGACCAAGGGTTAAGACTTTTGTCCCCTGACCATGATGTTCTTACAATGGTCTCACACCATATAGGGAATGGACTTGTTGAGTTGTATATAGTGGAATACTCTATGGTAGATGTAGATGTAGATAATGAAGCTGTAGAAGAGGATGCAGAATATGAGAGTACTGTTGTTTATAAGAAAGATGATTTTTGGGATAGTGTTTTGAGTGATGACACTGATGGTCTTGAATTAGACCAGGAGGGTGGGGCTGAGTCTGTGGATGCAGGAGAAGGAGAGCAAGCTGATGAAAGTGAAGCTGTTGGGGATAATGAAGAAGATGGTGATGGGGATAATGAAGAAGCTGCTGATGGAGATAATGAAGAGTTTGGGGTAGATGCAGAAATTGGAGAGCAAGCTGATGAGGATAATGAAGATGATGATGATGATTATGATGAAGGCACTCCTGAATACTCAGGCAGTGATGTGCTTAGGTTCCCTAATCCTACTTATGGAGAAGATGATGGGACCTCAACCCGAGCTGATGTGACAAAGTTGGTTCAGTTCAATGTATCAGACATGAGAAATCCTCAGTTGGTTGTAGGGAATACATTCTATGATGCTGCTGAGTTTAGAAAAGCTGTTAAGCAAGCCAATATCATAAAGGAAAAGGATTTGACATTCAAGAAGAATGAAATAAAACGGATTGTAATAGTATGCAAAGATAGCAGGTGCAAGTATAAGGTTTATGGTAGGCAGTTGAAGGATGAACTTACCTTCATTCTAGTATCAATGAGGCCAAAACATACTTGCACTAAGAGATACAAAAATTACTTAATCACTTCAACTTGGATTGTTGATTGGTGCATGGATGAATTTAGAGAACAACCAAACATCCCTATAGAAGTCTTAAAACAGAAAGTGAAATCAAAGTGGAATGTTGATGTCCATAAAAGCTTTTTGTACAGGTCAAGAAAACTGGCACGAGAGAGGATTTATGGGAAACTGAGTGAGCAGTACCATCGTCTATGGGATTACTGTTCCACTGTTAGAAACACCAATGTTGGAAGTTGTGTTATTTTGATGGTGGAAAGACCAATGCCAGAGGTACCTTGTTGGTTTCAAAGGCTGTTCATATCCTTGGCAGCCATGAAGAATGGGTTTAAGCAAGGTTGTAGACCAGTCATTGGTGTAGATGCATGTTTTTTGAAAGGAACTTATAGGGGAGACTAATGGTTGCGGTTGGGAGAGATGCCAAAAATAATATGTATCCAATCACGATGGCTGTAGTAGAGGCAAAGACGAGGGAAAGCTGGACCTGGTTTCTCGAGGCACTAGTTGCAAACCTTGCCCCATGTGGTCCACATAGTTGGACATTTATTTCTGATCGCCAGAAGATAAGTATCATACTTAGTCAATTTTTCCTTATTATTACTTTTGTGTTTTATTGATTGATGTTTACAACTATTGTACAAGAATTAATACCTAGCCTAGAGCAAGTGTGTCCTACGTCTGAGAGTCGTATATGTGTTAGACACTTGTACGCAAATTTCATAAATGAAGGTCACCGATGGGTGCTACTAAAGGATCTACTCTGGCAAGTGCATCATCTTAAACTTAGGTCGAGTTCTACAATGTAATGGATGAGATAAGAAAGATTAGTGTGGATGCACATGCTTGGTTTTCAAAGGTCGACCCACGCACTTGGTGTAGGGGATGGTTCAATACTTATGCAAAATCAGACATCCTACACAACAACACCTGTGAAAGCTTCAACTCTTGGATAAAAAAGTATCGGGATCGAACAATACTTAGCATGCTAGAGGGGATCAGGAATAAGCTGATGCGAAGGTATGTGAAGAAGAGGGAGTTGATCACGGCAATGAATGGCAATTTAGGGCCAAAAATTCTAGGCAAGTTGGAAAAAGAAGAGGATGATGCAAGCCATTGTTGGTGCACATATGCTGGTGAGGATATTTTCGAGGTTGAGTGCAAAGGGAAACGTTATGCTGTAGATGTTGAGTCCAAAAGTTGTGGATGCAGAAAATGGGATGTCACTGGTATCCCATGTGCTCATGCCATATCATCCATTTTATACGATGGTCGCAACCCTGTTGATTTTTTGAGCGAATATTACAGCAATGAGACATATTTAAGGGCATACCAACCCATCATATACCTTGTGCCAAGTGAAGAACAGTGGCCAAGAAGCAATCAGCCAAGGATTGAACCACCTAAGTCGAGGGCAACACCTGGTAGACCAAAGAAGATAAGGCAAAGAGGAATTGAAGAACCAAGAAATCCTAATGCAATGAGAAAGGGGGGTAATCAAAACAAGTGTGGCCATTGTATGAAATATGGTCACAACAAAAGATCATATCTTGCAAAGCAAAGAGATGAAGAAAGAAGGCAACGTGTTAAATCATTCTACAGAGATAATGCAGACACTGATTGAAATTTGGATATGGTAAGTTATTGGTTGTAATATTATAGCTTAATGTGATGCTTATTGTTTGTCTTACATGTTTGTTGTGTGCTTTTTACCCCTATATAGTTGGAACCCTAATCGGCTGCAACATCAAGCACATGAAGGAAAAGAGGAAGAGGAGGAAGCAGAACACCAAGCAGTACCATCCCTGGAGGAAGTAGAACACTAAGCACTACCAGCCCAGCCAGTTGTAGAGGAGGAGCTACAAGAGGAAGAGGAACTACAAGAAGCCAGCAGTCAGGTTTAAGGAGAGAAGGTAGTAGTCAAGCAACTACTCAATCAGGATTGACAAGTCAAGGTACTCAAGCTGCTGAGTCTACTCAACCAACCCAACCTGCTCAACATCCAAGTGCTGTTGCTGGATCTGCTCAGCCAACCCAATCTGCTCAACTTGCTAGATCTGCTCAATCAAGAAGGATAACATCTAGGCAAGTTGCAGCCCCAACCCGTGTGATTCATGTAACAACCAATAAGAAGAAATCTCTAGGGTTGGCCACAAGGTCGAGGAGGGATGGTCAGTTGAGGCCATGAGCTGTAAGTGTTAGGGATCCTAATAGCAAGGGAAAGTTTGTATTTGATCTTACTGAAAACCCTGTTGGACCACCCCCAATTCCAGAAGGTGGACCAGTCTGTGCTTGGGGTCCTCCACGTGCTGGTGGTATCACCTTTAGGGTTGCCCCTCCGGATTTTGACATTCACAAAAGACAAGAGGCAGATACTGACAAGCCTCCACCAGGCTTTGAAGGAAATAGAGGGATGGAGAAGGGGAAAGAAAAATTTAAAACCGACAAGAAGGACAAGGGAAAGAAGAAAATGCGGCAACCCTGATGTGTGTTAAGTTTGTTGTATTCAACCATATTTTGTGCTGCAATGTAATTTATTCTATATTTTGAAAACATTGAGGTGATGGGGATTGTATGAATAATAATTTTTTTTATTGCATTTTGAAAACATTGAAAGTATGGGATTGTATGAACAATGATTTTTTGATTTTATGTAAAGACAATGGAGGTTGAGTATTCATGGAGTGTTTACTGAACATTATGTTGTCATAGGTTGTATCAAAGCCTCCCTTGTGCTGCAATGTAAACATTAGGCTGTGAATTATATATTATGCCAAATTTTATATTTTTTTGGGTATCTTTTTTCATTGTTCTTTGTATATGGTGTTTGTTTTGTTAATTGTAAATGTAGGCTGAATTAGGTTTGAAGATTAATTGTTGAGAACATAGACGCATAGGTCATGAAGGAAATCACACTCACAATTACCATTGTAAATGTAGGCTGATTATCTTTTTCCATAGTTTTGCTATTTGTAAGGCATAGGTCATGAAGGAAATCACACCCACAATTACCATTAATATTGCACTTATAACCATGCCACAATTGTCATTAACAATGCACTCATAGCCATGCCACAATAAACATCAACATTGCACTTATAGTCATGCCACAATAAACAATAACATTGCACTCATAGTCATGCCACAATTGTTCTGTTTGTATGATCCACAAATAACATCAATATAAACAATGGTTATTAGCATTACATAATTGATAGATAAGATATATAAGATACACAAATAACATCAACATAAACAATGGTCAGACATGACACAATTAGAGCACAACACAATGATCATTAGCATTACATAATTGATAGATAAGATTAATGTCATTAACTACACTTGATACTTAATTTAGGTTACAAAATCAATCTTACAAGACGAATGAAATGATCAAGGCAACATCAGCCTTGATCCTATAATATTAGAAGATGGATAAAACAGGAAGACAATAAAGAGTCCCCATGAAAATGCAAGTACAAATCAGTACTCCATCTGCATTGCACGAAACTTAGTCTTCTGCCTTTCCACTTTGACTGCATAATTTGTGGCTTCAACTTCCATTTTAGACTTGTATTCAGTGAACTTAAGCTTGCATTTCGACACTTCATTCGTAATGGTTGTCTCTATCAGTGCTCGTTCAAATTTCAAATTCTCGTGCCAGTGCATCAACATCGACACCACTCTTTCCCCGTATGCACAGATTTTTGGATCAAGCCATTTAAAGAAATCACACACACGCTTTTCTTCATTCTTGGCAATGACCCAAAAAAAAAAACAGAAAAATTAGGGTTAACACATCCATAAAGGATTTACGCAGCACATCGAAAAAAGCCGAAACAATAACTTCAAATTCAATTTGGATAAACAAGCAGATCTTACCACATAATGTGTACAAGAAAAAAACCTTTTACCAAAATTAGCTTTCGTCAAAGATGTTTTAATGCGTGTCTTGCTCCCACATCTGCAAGATGGATGGCTTGAACCTTGATCGCTGACTTCACCGTCTGAATGCTCCATCGTTCAACACTATGGCCGTCGCAGTTGGTCGAGATGTTCAGAAGACGAAGACAAAGATGGTCTCAGTCGGCAAGTTCAGGAAAAACGCATAAATAAACAATAAAGACACCTTCAGCTCATCCTTAAATGCATTCCACGTATTGTTCAAAGGGTGGTTATCGGGGGTGTTAGAATGAGGGGTAAAATGGGTAGAAAACACATAGGAAATCACGTGATGGGCACGTGAGGTCGAGTTCGTTAGGTCTTGACGGAGGAAACAAGCGGAAGGGAGTCTTATGATAGAAATTGGAAGTTTGAGGGGTGAAAATGAGAAAATTCAAAGATTAGGGAGGGTTTCAAATTGTGTGGAAGTTCAGGGGACCTTTGTGAAGTTTCCCCTATAAAATATTTACTTAACAGGCACGCCAAACCACGTTTAGATAATTCTCCCAAAAAAACCCTACCCACCGCTCCCCTGCTTTGAATTTTATATTTTCTTATCTTCTTCCCTTTCGCACCAGTAGAAGAAGCCCTCTCTCCCGTTCTCACTCGTGCTCAGATTTACCTTGGTTGGTTTTGCTTGAAAGATCTGGCTTGATTTTTGCCGAGCAAGAAAGGTACATTCTTGGCTTGATTTTCTTTTCTTCCATCTCTGTCGGTTTTGCTTGAAAGATCTAGGCACACCCTTCCCTTGTTTTACTACGGTTGAATGGGTTGTTGGTTCTTGCGTGAATGGCCGTATAGGGGGCAAAAAATTTGGGGTGGATTTATTGGGTGTTCCGATGCTTGTATTCTTGACTATGGCTGAATAATGGTATTTCTTGACAAATTTTTGGGTGTGAGTTGATTGATAGCAATTGCCTTGGGTACTTCGAATTCGAGATAGGCTAAATTAGAGATTGTCTTGTTTCTGAATTTTTCTTTTTCATGTCAAATAATAGAAAGTTCTAATTTACATCTATGACAGAGACTTACATACTCTCAAGCATATAATTTGTAGTTCTCTACAACTATTATATCACTTTCTTTGAAATCCACTAAGAACACTAATGAATCGGTAATTTGGTTTCCCAAAGAAAATCCCAAGCATAGTTGAGTAGCTTGCGAATATAGTAGGGATTGTTCTTGTATTTATCTTACAGGTAACATTGAAAGTAGGGACCATCTCTATTATGACTGTTACTTTTCAAGAAGAATCTCGGTAAGGACCCTCAATCATTGTTGGAATGCTGACAAACATAAATCTTAAAGCCATCTCTATTATAATTGAATTCATTGTTGTGGCTTATAACTATTCAAACATAAATCTCATAGGAGAAACAAAAAAATGAGTGAAGATACTGGGTTATGAAGACAGTAGTAGAGTGGACTGGTTGAAACCTAGTTTACATCTGGAAGAAAACTAGTGTCTTACATCTGTTATAACCGCTCCGCCACCGCTAACCGCCTAAAACCGCTAACCGCTAACCGTATAACCGCATAACCGCCTTTAAGACGGTTGGAAAAAAAACCGCTAACCACCTTAGGCGGGGCGGTTAGCGGTTTTTTAATAGGTGTTTAGCGGTTATAACCGCTAACCGCCTTTTATATATATATATATATATTAAACGACATGACGTCGTTTTGCTTGGGGCTGATTAATCAGCCCCAAGCCTCACGCGTCACACGACGCACTGCCCTCATCTCTCATCTCTCATCTCTATTCAGTGTTCCCAAATCTGAAAATTGAAATCCCCCATTTTCAGCCCTATCTCTGATTCTCTCCCTCACTCTCTCAACGGCCAACGCTAAGCACGGCAGAGCAGCCCAAAATCAGCGGAGCAGTTCTCCTCTCATGCCGTCACGCGTGTTCTCGATTCTCTCCGTCACTCTCTCAACACTCGGCGCCGCAGCCCCAACCCCCAACCCTCTCTCACTTCTCAGCCGCACTTGACCGCGCACGGTGGTTTCTTCCCCCACTTTCAGCCTTTAGGTAAGGTTTTATTTCTCTACTGCTCTACATCTTTTCTCAAAGTTTCAATTAGCGTTTTTTTTTTTAGGGTTTTTTCTGATCAATTGTTGGTTTTTCTCATTTCAGTGATTCTGATTGAGATGATTTTATAGCAAACACAAGAGGATCGAAATCAAAATTTGCGTTCTTTTGGTCGAGATTGGTTTTGATTTTGTTCTTCATGATTTTTTGTTGATGATCTCCTTTGGATTTGGGGTCTGGTTAAAGGCAATACAAATTGGATCTTGGGGCTATACACAGTTTGAGACTCTACAATTTGGGAAAACTAGAATTTAACACTAGGGTCCTAAAGAAAATTTGTTAGCGGAAAAGCTTTGTACCAGAATTTCTCGTGCTGATTTTGATTGTTTGATATAATTCTAGGAGTTATTTGCGCATTCGAGTTGATAATTATTTGATGAAGTTGGAATGCAGATCTTTGATTATGAATAGGTGTAAAATCCACTATAACCTGATCATATTTAAAGAAAATGGGCCCAAAAAAATCAAATGAGCCCAAAAATCGGCCTAAAATTCAAAAAAAAAAAAGTCTAATTTTAGCAAAAGCGGTTATAGCGGGGCGGTTTTACGTTTTATAACCGCAACTGCTAATCGCCCTAGGCGGTGCGGTGGCGGTTACGGTTTTAGAGTAACCGTTTAAGGCGGTTGCGGTTGCGGTTATAGACAATAAACGCTAACCGCAACCGCCTTTTCACCCCTAGATATAACTAGTGGCAAGATGACAATTACATTTTTTTTATGGTTAATAAAAATATTTGAGACTTTTGGTTTACAGATTTACATTTGTTGATCAATTTTGATGATCTTTAGACTATCGGGTTAGGATCTTGCATGGTGATTTACATTTTACCTTCCACCTCTCTTCTCCTCCACATCTTTTTGTGCTTCTACTACTAAGCTTTTAGGTATTTCTTTCTTATTTCCTTTGAGGCATTTGGGCGAGCATTTAGCTAGAACTCAATGACTAAAGTGATTTTTTTTTCCTGTATATTTAAGTGTGTGATTATTTTTTTTTTTGTCCTGTTTTTGAGTTGTCTATTTGGTCCTAGCTTCTGGTGATTAGGATTTTGGGTAATATGCATGGGTTTCTTCATGTGGCACTCTAGGTAAACTATGAGCTAACTGTGTGTGATAACAATTATTTGGCTCTTCTGAAGTTCTTCTAACTTTTGGGAAGCAAAATAATGTAAAAGGATTTGAAAGAAATTAAAACTAGTTTCTTTTGCTTTTCATGAACAAAAAGTAGGGTAAAGGTCATATAAGCGTATAAGTTATGGAACCTTCTTGAAACCACAACCTTTGGAAATTCTGCAGGAATTTTACAATTCCCAAGGGATATTCAAGGACTAAGTACTAGCGACAGATGCCTTAAAGTTTATTCAATTCCTTAAATATAGGAAAATTATAAAAAAAAAAAAAAAACTACAAAAAATCATCTACAGCAGATGCCTTATAAAGCTTATTCCTTTCTCTAAACCATTAGGTAACTACAGTGCTTCCTAATGCACTATAGCTACACAATGAATTATTATAATTCTAAAATACACACTACTTAATGAACAATGCAATGACAAAAAAAGAAAAGTGAGAAAAATGATAAATTAAGAATAAAAAAAGAGTATTTTATTGATATAAGAAAATATATGAAAATTTATTGTTGAATGTTTTTTTATAGGAAAGTAAAAAATAATTTTATTTTTTAAATTTTTAAAAAATAGTTAAGTATCTTCTACATGTGCTCTAAAATGCATAATAGAATATTCCCTAAATCCAAAAAAATAATAGGATAGTATCTTGTTTAGAAGATGATGACGTATGGCACGGCAATTATATTTTTCTTTTATAAATCCTGTGTCTCTCACAACTTTTGAGAGACGCACCTCTATTTTTCTCTTTTCTGAATGATTTGATATGCGCTAGAATGTTATTGTCTTTTTGATCTTGCTGGGTCTGATTGAACCAAAAATAAACATGGAGACGAAAAGCTTGAACAACAATTTGAAAGACCTAAGCATTGGCACTGAAGCCGCAAGATCTTACGCATGCAAAAGGGAAATCAGATCCGCCCAAGCTCTGGGTGGCCATATGAATGTCCATAGCAAAGAGACAGCCTCACCCCCAAGCAACGGTCATTATCATATTCTCAAACCTTGATTTTAACCCTAACCCGAATTAGTTCTTATTCTTATCATCATCTCACCATTTGCTCTCCCTTTAAACATACAGGAGGGGCAGTAGGGCCACCGCCACCACCGCATGCCAATGTGAGGACGAGCAGCATCGCCATCGCCAGTGGTGGCGGCACGGCCACTGCCATCGCCATCGGTGGCGGTACGACCATCGTGGAGTGTTATCTGCAGAGCAGAATAGCAATTGCTAGGTGCAGTAGGACTATTGTCAGGCACCGCGCAGCTGGCGCAACCAAGGGATTTTGATTTGTGGAATTTTTAGTTTATGAGACAAGGGTGATTTGACATAAGATGACTCTCTTTTTCTTGGTGTCTACTTTCATTCTTTTGGAATAAATGGATGTTTACCATTTTTCTCTTTTGTTGTGTTGTGCAAAACAAAAGGGAGGGTATTTTGACTTTAAAAAAAAAAAAAAAAATCTAAATACCCTCACGCTACATGTCCGCTGTAGCAGTACTCTAGGAAATGAGACACTTTGGAGAGTTTTTAATTTAGACCATAATAAATACCGGAAATTAAGATAAGTATCTTAGACTCACAATGAAAAATTAAGTGAGTTGCTGATTGAGCAATTGGGAGGTTCAACACTAAGGTCCTGTTTGAATTGCAAAATAGACTCATGAAATGATTTATTATGAGGAATAGTTATTCTGTAGAAATAATTATTTCTTTAGGAAGAAGAATTGAGAACATTTTCCAAAAAAAAAAAATCATTAATTTTTTTTATTTTCATCATAACTTAAAAATAAATAAATAAATTAACATTGAGTTCAGTGGGTGGCAAATCACCCACCCACTGTAGAACACGAAGGTGTTGCACCACCCCGGCGACCCTCTTGGCGACCACCCTTGGTACATTTGGGGGTGGCTGCACCACCCCTGATTTCTACAAGGGTGGTCGGCCATCCACTGTAGTTATTCCCTTAATTTTTTTTTTTTTAAATAATAATTTGAGTTTTTTTAAAAAAGTGTAAATCCTTTTGACCTCCTGTGGTTTAACGACTTCATTTTTAACCACCTCAGTTTTATTTTGTATTATAGATGGTACCTCAATTTTGGCGAAGACGGAGATAGGTACTTTGTCCATCTTCTTTCAAATTATTTAACGGAACTCTACGTGTTAGTGTTAAAAATAAAAATATTAAAATATTAAAAAAAAACTTAAAAAAAAAATTGAAAAGAAAAAAATTAGGAGGGGGTGGCTCAAGCTACCCCCTTGGCCAATATGGGGGTGGTTTGACCACCCCCCAAAGAGGAAAAAGGGGGTAGTAGAGCCACCCCCAAGAGCCCTTGAGGGTAGCTCGGCCACCCCCGTTTGTCTTGGAGTGGTTTCGGCTAACCTCACAATGTCCAAAAAAGAAGAAGAAAAAAAAAAAAAAACGCTAGGGTTTGGCACTTAGGGGTGGTTCAACCACCCCCAGACTGGCTGGCCTGGGGTGGCCGAAACCACTCCAGGCCAAATAGAGGTGGTCAAACCACACCCATGGTCCATGGGGGTGGTTCGGCCACCCCTATACCGGCCAAGGGGGTGTCTCTACCACCCCCCATGGCCAATCATAATTTTTTTTTTAATATTTTAATTTTCTATTTTTTGATTTTTTTTTTTAAAAAAAATTTATTGAGGTGTAGCCACGTGAAGTTCCGTTAAATATTTAGACGAAAGATCGACGGAGGTACCATCTTCGTTTTTCGACAATAGAGGTAGCATTTATGATACAAAATGAAGCTAAGGTGGCTAAAAATAAAGTCGTTAAACCACAAAAAACAAAAAGGTATTTATCCTCTAAAAAAATAAGAAATAAAGTGGGGCTTTTTAGTAATTTTGGTTCGATTTCTAATAGAATATATATATTGTAACAAAACTAAGGAATATGAATAACTATTCCATTCCACCCTCCATTTCTAAGAATAACTATTCATTTTCCTGATGAAATACTCATTCCGCGTACCAAACGAGGCCTAAGAAAATTTTGAAAACTAACAAGTCCCATTGGAACGGGACTACACTAGTTGTTATTGTCATGTGTCCTCACTATTTAAAAAAAAAAAAAAATCAAATTTTAACTACTTCGAGATTATTTCAAAATGCCTACACCTCACAATTTTATTTTATTTTTTCGATAAACTTTGTTATAGCCCAAATCACGACTAAACTCCAATGCATGCAAAACAGCCAAAGCCTCAGCTATAACTGGTTCTATTATCACAAAGTTAGTTTTGCTTCTAGCTACAATAACACATCGCTCATGATCCCATATTTGATTAACATGTTGAGACAGTTAATTTTAAATTTATTATCACTAATGTGGTACTAATCACTTTTACCATTATTGTTTAAAGTAATATTTCTCGTACATGAAATTCTAACACTCTTTCTTTTGCACCAATAGGTTGAGAAAGGACTTCTTTCTACTCATTAAGGGCATGGCGAGTAGGCGGATTAAAGCTTAGAATAGAATTGCTATGCTAGAGAATAGTTATTCCATTCATTTGGTTACTTTATTATTCATGGGAATAACTATTCATGCTAAATAGTTATTCTTCAAAATGAGAAATAGTTAGGAATAACTATTTGTTTCGTGATGAAAATAACACATTGATTAATATTCACACAAAAGCAGTCCAATGAGAAAACAACCTCTCGTCACGGAACAATAGTGCCTTATAATACTCATTTTCTTACTATTTTGGACTCTATGGCCTCTAATTCCCGCCGCTTTGTAGGGTCGCTGACTTAGAATCCAACCCCATGACACTACTAGTTTGAGTGATCATTAAGAAGATTAGCAAAGACTTTATTGAATTCGGTATCTAGTTGACATCAAATTCTCATTTTAGGTACCCAGCTCTTATTTTAATTCATTTGGTTGATTTGTTTATAGATTTTGAATTGTTGTTATCTTAATTTTGGGTTTTGGTGACTGTTCCAATGGAAGCCATGATTGTTCTTTGACATGTGAATTGTGAATATTGGTACTTCTTGTTAGCATTTCATCATTCATGCTCATGCTCAAAATTGCACAAAATTTTTATGGTCAAAATTATGCAAGGGATTCAAGAAAAATTTTCAAAATGTTTAAAATGAACTAATTGCATAAGAAGAGCTTACTTGTAAAGTACTTCAACAGGTATAGCATGAAACCTCATAGGATTATAACAAAAATTGAAATTGTTCCCTGGTTCACGAAATCAGCAAAATGAATTTTGTACAACATCAATGATTTGTTGCTGTTGCCATGAACTCAAGATTTGTTGTCAAATCAAAGCACCAATAAGAACAACTGGAAAAAAGAAAGAAGGAAACTTTTGTACATTAGAATGCATTTCAAGCTTCTCAACCTGGTACACTTAGAATGCTAATTAGCCAAAGTATTTAAGCCTTTCTTCAAAACATTTTAGTGTATTTTTAATGTTATTGCCCCCGTAGTTATATTATAATGTACTATTATTTTGAGGTAATCTCATTCTAATTTAAATTTAATTGGATAATGGATGGTGTGAGTTCGGAAGTCTTGAATAATATGAGCAATGTTATTCTTTGGTGAAACTGTTACAACAATGTTATATTGTGGCTAAAACTCACAGTTTCTAATACAAAATAAACTACGCCTCATAACACCTTCATTTCAAAGCTTTTAATTATAAAAGATCTTTTTGTCTGGCCAAGGTCTAATTACAACTGCTGGATCTTTATCGTAACATAGATTAGCAACAAACTATTTTCAGTGATGCGACATTAATATGTCAAATAAACAGAAGTGCCAAAAACAAAAAACAAGGTGCACAATTCAGATGAGCTAAAGCCTACAAGTGGCTATGTGCTTACTCTAGCAGGAAGTGCTATCTCTTGAAAGTCCTCAAAACATACTTGCATAGCAAGATCCACTATGGAGGCTGAGTCAGTTGCCTTGGAGAAGGCTAGAACTAAAACTGAATGGCTAAGAAGCCTATTGATTTATTTGCATTTATATGCTAACCGAGTTCCACCTTTGTGTATTCATTGTGATTGTCAGGCTGCCATAGCTCGTGTTAAAAGCAAGATCTATAATGAAAAAAGTCGACATATCCGATTAAGATACAATATTGTGAGGCAGCTTATTAAGACCGGTAAAATATCCATGGATTTATTGAGGTCATAAAGGATCTTGGCAGATCCTTTGACCAAGCCACTAGCAAGAAGGCTGGTGAGTGAAACATCGAGAGGGGGATAGGACTGATACCCAAATTATGATACTGTGATTGATACCCAACCTCTATGATTGGAGATCCCATGAATGAGGTTCAATGGGAAACGAAGTCACAAGTGTTCATGGTAAGGTACTGTCATTCTATGTTTACCCGCTATCTTGGTGAGAAGATAGTGATGAGTTCATTCCTATGGTGTAAGACAGTACAAGATGCAGAGTGATTGAGGATGGGTTTAAAACTCTTAATGGATCCATAGTCCCTATCTGTTGGGATGGGGTGTTCCCTGCACACACTCTTGATGGATGCCACCTATGTGAGTGTAGAGGTGGTGCCGCCTCTTATGAGACTAGGGTAGGTCTCTAGAGCACTCATGAAACCCAGGGGCGCATGGCCTGTATAAGGCGCCAACCCGCTATTGAACAACCCTTTATCAAAGAAAACTATGTGGATGATAAGTTTGATAAATTTGTGAATTTGGTTAAAAGAGTTTAACTCCACCATGATTCATTAATTTTCTACTTATCTATCCTAAGTGCGGTTAAAACCCTTCAGGTACCACACTGATGCATATTTTCTCAAAAAAAAAAAAAAAAAAAAAAAAAAATTATTCTATTGTTTGTAACATGTGGGGGATTGTTGTAGTTAATGTTACAAACATTATTTTCAACCGTTTGATCATTAAAACTTTGCAAAAGCCATTGATTTTTTTCTACTGTTTGTCTTTTTACACAATCAAGTTTCATACGTTTATGACCGTTTGGCTTTAAGACATTTTACTACATACGTTTTGACACCTTGTCTTTAACACATGATGATGGCTTTAAAATCATATTACTTTTTATGACCGTTTGTATTTATTACATGGTTATATGCTTACCACATCTATAAAAGAAACTTTTCTCCAAATCCCACGTAAGGATATATGTCTGTGAGACATTTGTTGACAAAAAGCACCTTTTGTTTTTAGAAATCAAAATTACCTTTATACAAAGGCTTTTATCATATTCTCTTTTTAGCCTTTTATCCTATAAAAAGGCTTTTACATTGATGTCTCTCAACTTTGTTTTTCACTTGGAAAATCATATAAAGGGTTGTTCATTTGATCTTTGTATCTGGAAGTGCATCCTTAACGAAGATAGACGCTATAGTCTAATCCTGGGAGGTTGCGTGTCAAGAGATCCAATCGCACCAAGTTAAATACTTCGGGAGGCACAAAATCAACCTTTAAGGACAACGCTTTTGCGTGATTCTATAGCATTGTGAGATCTTTCCTTGTTTTAATTTTAATATATTATATTCTGTTTATTTTTATTATTAATTTTTGGATTGATATTATTTTGTATCAACAATAATTTTTGCACCATTAAAAATTTATTTCCAACAGTGGTGACAATTCATACGGTAGCCTAGGTTGGAACTCACCGGCCAATGCAAGTCTTGTAAACCATGCAAATTTGGTTAGTCAACCTCAATATATGCGATGAATTTTATCATTACATATAACAAAACTACAAAATTTTCATGGAAGTCCAGCAGTGGCTTAGAAGTGCATACCTTGTCCATCACTGAAACTACATGGTAGTTTGATCCTCCAAGACTCACCCATATAGACGCTTTAACAAGTCCAAGTCATCGAGCTTGTATATTTGATATTGTTCTCCTTTAATCCTAAACTTGAGATGGATAGTAGCTACCTTCTTGACTTTCCAATAATCTTCACCTCCATCTGGCTGCATACGTAGCACAAATTCTTCTTGCATTTCATACAAGTCGAAAATCTTTAGGCTTTCAAGGTTTTGCATTCCAGAGGGTACTTCTTTTATCTGCGGGCATGGCCCAATCTCTAGTTGCTCAAGATTGGGCAGTGATCCTCTGTCTATTTCGACTATTTTTAATTTTTTCATCTCTCTTAAGTGTGAGCCTCTTGAGTTTTTGAAAACGTCATTTCTTAAAATGCAGTTGCTCCCCATCATATGCATGATTGAGAGAAAGGGTAATTAGATTAGGCAAATCCTTGACACACGACAGTGGATCCTCCTCTAATGAGGAGAACAATAAGATTAGTGAGACCAAATTCTGAACCTTTGGAATCTAGTTCGGCAACTTCTCCAATCGCCCCCTTAGATAGATATGTTCTAGAAAAGGAAGTGGAGATGAATTTGATTGTAAGTCTATAATCTCATCTTCAATGATTGAGCCTACAAGCAAAATTTTAAGGTGGACCATATTTTGTATGGAGGTACACAGAGCCTTCCCACGTTCTGCAGTCATATTTGAAATGCTCAACATCCTCAATTGACTCAACTTTTTTGAGTTCTTCAAATAGACCAACCCATGATGTTTGCCTCAATAAATGATAGCGTCTGCAAGTTGTTTAAAATCCAACCCCTTCATGTACTTTAATTCCTTGCATTGAGTAGAAAAACTTTTAATTTTGAAGTCATGATAATGAGCCAAAATATGTCTCAACTTATAAAGTCTAAATATCTCAATTGGTAGCTCACGCATTGCAGTTTCCATGACATTTAGTGTCTGTAGGTTCTGTAGCCTACCCATTGACTTTGGAATTTTTTTCACTGTGGTTTTCCTCAAACGTAAGTGTTTCAAGTGGAATAAATTACCCACTTCTTGAGGAAGATAATCAATTGGAGCATCTTCAAAGTCCAACACTTTCAAAAGCTTGAACTTTTTGAACAGTTTAACTATGAAAGACTTGGGCATTTCAATGATTGAGCCTACAAGCAAAATTTTAAGTGGACCATATTTTTATGGAGGTACATAGAGCCTTCCCACGTTCTGCAGTCATATTTGAAATGCTCAACATCCTCAATTGACTCAACTTTTTGAGCTCTTCAAATAGACCAACCCCATGATGATTTGCCTCAATAAATGATAGCGTCTGCAAGTTGTTTAAAAATCCAACCCCTTCATGTACTTTAATTCCTTGCATTGAGTAGAAACAACTTTTAATTTTGAAGTCATGATAATGAGCCAAAATATGTCTCAACTTATAAAGTCTAAATATCTCAATTGGTAGCTCACGCATTGCAGTTTCCATGACATTTAGTGTCTGTAGGTTCTGTAGCCTACCCATTGACTTTGGAATTTTTTTCACTTGTGTTTTCCTCAAACGTAAGTGTTTCAAGTGGAAATAATTACCCACTTCTTGAGGAAGATAATCAATTGGAGCATCTTCAAAGTCCAACACTTTCAAAAGCTTGACTTTTTGAACAGTTTAACTATGAAAGACTTGGGCATTTCAATGATTGAGCCTACAAGCAAAATTTTAAGGTGGACCATATTTTGTATGGAGGTACATAGAGCCTTCCCACGTTCTGCAGTCATATTTGAAATGCTCAACATCCTCAATTGACTCAACTTTTTGAGCTCTTCAAATAGACCAACCCCATGATGATTTGCCTCAATAAATGATAGCGTCTGCAAGTTGTTTAAAAATCCAACCCCTTCATGTACTTTAATTCCTTGCATTGAGTAGAAACAACTTTTAATTTTGAAGTCATGATAATGAGCCAAAATATGTCTCAACTTATAAAGTCTAAATATCTCAATTGGTAGCTCACGCATTGCAGTTTCCATGACATTTAGTGTCTGTAGGTTCTGTAGCCTACCCATTGACTTTGGAATTTTTTTCACTTGTGTTTTCCTCAAACGTAAGTGTTTCAAGTGGAATAAATTACCCACTTCTTGAGGAAGATAATCAATTGGAGCATCTTCAAAGTCCAACACTTTCAAAAGCTTGAACTTTTTGAACAGTTTAACTATGAAAGACTTGGGCATTTCATTATGTAAAGAGAAAAACAGAACGAACCTGAGAGTACTCACTTGTCTCAAAAAAACTTTCTCTAGCATTGTGGATTGATAGCATCGACTTTTTGCATGGAAAGTCATGTCACATGCTTCTAGAACTTGACAGAAATTCTACTCTCCAACCTTCAATATGATGATTTCATGCAACAGATCATGGATTCTATACTTTCTGCGTATCTCATAATCATGCTCCCCAAATGAAACTTGAACCAAGTTTCTATGGATGAGTTCCAGAAGGTATTCTTCTGCCACGTCTTCCAATGATTTTCCTTTTTTTTCCTTTTATAAAGCCCTCAGCTACCCATAGCCAAATTAATCTCGAATCAGTGACTGAGTAGTCCTCCGAAAAAATGCCGAAGTACAAGAAGCAAGACTTTAGGTAGCCTGGCAGATCATAATAACTAAGAGAGAGAATTTTTGTGATACTTGTAAGGTGGGGATTACATTCTAGCTCAGAACTGAGGCTATCATGCAACTTTTGCCATTCTAATGGCACCTTCTCCTTTGTTGACAAAAAACCGCTTATGGCAACAATTGCAAGTGGCAGGCCTTTACATTTTCTGACAATATCCATTGACAGTCTCACCAACTCTTTGGGACAAAACCCTTGAAACTCAGTCTGGAATGCCTTTCTACAAAACAATTCCCAAGCCTTGTCTTGAGACAAAGGTTGTAGCTTGTGGACCTGATTAGATAAAGATTCTTTACAAGAAACACCAATGAGATCACTGCGTGTTGTGATGACAATCCTGCTACCTTTGTCATTGCATGGTAAAGCATGTTTCACAATTTCCCAAAACTCTGTCTTCCAGACATCATTAAAAACCACAACATACCTCCTTTGCTGTAAATATTTCCTTAGTTGGCTAATTAGTGTAATCCCATCCGTCATGTCTATTTGTCGTGGAGCCATTTCTTTTTCCTAGTAGATTTTCTTTGTCATGGATATGAGTATGTTTTGCACGTTGTATGATTGACACACAGTGATCCAAACACGATAGTCAAAATGTCTCTTAACATATTCATTCTCATATACTTTCTTAGAAAGAGTTGTCTTACCAATTCCACCCATGCCTAACAGTAAAATCATAGAGCGTTTAGATGCTCCCCCCACCAACCAGCTTACGAGTTCACTCCTCGTAGACTCAATGCCCACAACTTCTTCTTCATCAATGAAAAGTGAACCCACTCGAGGGTCATGCCATGCAACATTTGTTGCATTGCTACTTGATCCTTGCTCTGAGGAACTAAAACCATATCTTTCACTTCGTTCCTTGATTTCATGGACTGATATTTTGATATCTTGAATCTTGGTAGCTATGTCAAGACGTGGTTTTAGTGTTTTCATCAAGTGGCCAATTTTATGGAGGAAAGCAAGAAAAAATTGCCGATGATGATGTTGTGCCACATGAAGAACGTATTCATCTATTACATCTTTTATATGATAGGTTGTTTCTCTCACTTGTTTCACCCACGTTTTGATGCCATCTTCGAGGTCTCTTTCATCTGCATCTTTTAGGAAACATTGGATGCTCTCCAATTCATCTCTAATGCCCCAACTTCCTGGTGGACACCCCTTAGCAATTGTGTTTCGTGAACGATCAACTGAACCAGCTCATTGATGACAAGGGTCACAACATATTCTGTCATGGTTTCCTCTCTGATCTTCACCTAATGAATGATATTGTCACAATTAAAAAATAACTTGGGTTAACTGTCACGCTCCAAGCCCAAAGCAGTACATGACACTTACTAAGAATATATATATATATATATATATATATAATTGAAATATCATTAAAAAGCGAAAACACAACCAAGCTATACATGAATTATACAAAAGAAACACATAGCTAGATGGAGGGAAAAAAAAAATCATGAAAACTAAGCAAATTAGGAAAGACAAACACAATTGTCCAAAGGAAAAGAGTATTTATGACCAAAGACTATTTATTGTACAAACTGATATTAAAATCGATTGAAACATATTCTTGCAATTCTATTTCATCGAAGAATCAACTATTTATACTAGCAAATCATTTACAATTCTACGTGCATCGAAGTACTATTTTTGCTTAGATTTCGGAGTCGTAGGGTTTTATAATCCCCGCAAATTTTTTCAACCATCTCAAGGTATTTCTACTACTTCTAAAGGTAGTTTCTTTCTTCCCCACTGCCTCCCTATCTCTCTAAAACTGATCATCACCTTTGCAAACACGGCAAATTCACCTAATCTATCAAAGTAGCAAGAATGATTAATCTAATGATTAGTTGAGAGTGCCACGTCAACGTTGTTGGACGTATAATATATTGTAGGATAAAAAATATAGTATCTAGCAATTCTCTCTGCTTCTATGTATTTTCTTGATCCTTTGGTCTGTATTTTATATTTTGGAGTGATTGAAGGCGTTGCCTGCCTCAAAGTTAATCCAAAAACATGAAAATAAAAAGAAAAAAATTTCACCTAAACATCCCCAGAAAGATAACCAAAAGATCAATAGCTATATGAAACATGAAAATTCACATATTCAATATTCATAACAAAAACGGAACAAAAACCCAACCTCTTGGCTCGCTTATCAGGAGCAATGGCCTTCTTGGCCTCTATAATCTCCAACATCGAACCCCCATCCACATGCTTCGGCCCCTCTGCCTGCGCACCACCATAGTCGGGTTTCAGGGTCTATCTTTCTCTCTCTCTCTCTCTCTCTGTCTGAGAGGCTACGGCAAGACTGTCACATACCTTTCCTTTCGTCGTCATATTTGCAAGTGTTTCGGTTATGAAGAGTGGGACACTCTTGGAAGGACATAAACGAAAGGTCTAATGAGGCCATTTTGGTCATATTTGTTGTTGTTTTTTTTCATGGTCCAATCACCTTTTACATTGTATCTCTGGGTTTGCCTTGTGAAGAAGTTTTTTGGCCATGAGACGTTGTTTGTTAGCCATGAGACAAAAAAGTGGGGTGCTGCGCAACCCAGAAAAATGATGGACGACTACCAAGGGAAATAAAACTTTTTCATGGATTTATTCTTAATTCTTTATTCTTCCTGGACGTGATCGTTTTTCCATTCAAATAATATAATCTTGGGGCTAAAAGGATTTACAAAGCTTTAATTTAGCCACAATATGAACAAAAAATTATGATTTGTCAAGGACCGCGAGGGCTCGGGACCTGGCCCAGTTCAAAATGGAGACATGGGCAATGAACAAAAATTGAAACTTGAAACTAGAAAAAAATAAAATAAAATAAAAAATAAATCTTAATGTTTTTTAATAAATACTTTTTGTTTAATCCAATATTTCGTTGTTTAACAAATTTGTCCCCTGTCCTGATTTTCTCCTTATGGATAATATGTGATATCACTGTTTTAAGAGTAATATTTGGGCATCTACTCAATTTTTTCACTTTTTTTAAAAAGCAAGTAACTCTTAACTTTTGTTTAAAAAATAAAAAAAGCTAGTTCACATGAACCTGGGAAGGTTGATTTGGGGTAATCAAAATCGTCAAGAATTTTTATCCTTATCAACTTTGACCATTTTATTCAACTACTTTTCGTTCTTCTTTCACGAATGCTATGTGTAATTCATATTTCCATATTTCCTTCTTCCAACTAGGGGTGTACAAGTTCACCGCGTACCGCGTACCGACCGTGTACCGACCGTGTTTCGACCGTCTTCGACCGCCTACCGCCCACTTGCGGTCGGTAGGCGGAAGAAAAAAATTTCTTCCGACAATTATCGGTCGGTAGGCGAAAATGGTTTTGTACCGACCGCCTACCGATTTTAACCGACTTTAACCGACATTCACATTCTCATAATCAATATAATTGGAAATGAGAAAAATTCACATTTTGAGAAATCTAATCATATTGTGCCACATCACTTTGTAAGAGTTTTTTTGTAAAATTTTTTAAAAGTATTTTATGATGTCACTATGAGAATGTAAATGACCGACCTAATAGGTTTGTGAATGTTGATTATGAAAATGTAAATTTGAAACAAGTTTTTATATTATTAGGTCATATTAAATTTTAAAAATATTCATAATTTTTGAAAATGGTCATATTATAAACCCTATTTTTCGACCCAAAAAATGAATAGGCTACAAGGCCATAACCTAAAAATTGGCTCAAAAAGTGCATGAGCCACCCCAGCCGAACCAAAAGCTTGACCCGATTTAACCGACATTTCCGACCGTCATTACCGACAAAAGTCGGTAATGTCGGTAGGCGAAACAAGCCCACATGCGGTAAAGTCGGTACAATTTTCGACTTTACCGACTGTGATTTGGCCGAAAGACGAAAATGCTATTTTCGACACCGACTTAACCGACGAACACCCCTACTTCCAACTACTTGTGGACATTCTTTTGGAATAAATGGATGGTTACCATTTTTCTCTTTTTTGCGTTGCTCAAAACAAAAGTGGGGGTATTCTGACTTAAAATAAGAAAAATTAAAAAATTAAAAATAATTAAATTAAAACCGAATAACCTCACAAAAGTGAGGGTATTCGGACTACATGTCCGCTGTTGCACTACTCCAGGAAATGAGACACTTTGGAGAGTATTTAATTTAGACCATAATAAATACCGGAAATAAGATAAGTATCTTGGACTCACAATTGAAGGGGAAATTAAGTGAGTGGCTGATTGAGCAATTGGGAGGTTCAACACTAAGGTCCTGTTTTTGATTGATGAAATAGACTTTTGGAATTGAATGACTTATTTTAAGAAATAATTATTCCTGGGGAATAATATTTATTCATTTACGAAGAGGAATAGTTATTCTGTGAGAAATTAAGAACATTTTCAAAAAAAAAAATATATATATATATAATATATATATATATATATATAAATTAAATTTATTTTTATTTTTATCCTAACTTAAAAATTAATTAATTAATTAATTAATTAATGTCTTGCAGTTTAGTGGGTGGTATGCCACCCATTGTAGAACACAGGAGTGGTGAGACCACCCCCGGTGCATTTAGGGGTGCCGCGACCACCTCCGAAGCACCACGGAGGTGGCCAACAGCCATCCCTAGTGCTCATCAGGGGTGGCCGCACCATCCCTGGTTTCTACAGGGGTGATCGGCCACATACTGTAGTTATTCTATTAATTTTTTTAAAAAAATAATTTTTGTTTAAAAAAAATAAGAAATAAAGTAGAGTTTTTTAGTAATTTTTAGTTCAATTCTTATTAGAGCATATATATTGTAATCAAATCAATGAATAAGAATACCTATTTTATTCCATCATCAATTCTCATGAATAATTATTCATTTTTCTGATGAAATACTTATTTTGCGTACCAAACGAGGCTTAAGAAAATTTCAAGACTAATAGGTCCCATTGGAATAGGACTACACTAGTTGTTATTGTTCTCATTTATGCTTTCAATTGTGAAATGATTGGTTGATTCATGTGTTTAATTGTTTCATTGAATGATAATGCTAGGTATGAGGTACTTCTACATTGTTTCAGACAAATTCACATTTATACCTCTCCACATAGACCTTCACTAAAATTATTTGTCATGTATCCTCACTATTTATTTATTTTTTTCGTCAAATTTTCACTATTTAGAGATTATTTCAAAATGCCTACACCTCACAATTTTTTTATTTTTATTTTATTTTATTATTTTTTTTTGGATAAACTTCGTTGTAGCCCCAAATCATAACTAAACTCCGATGCATGCAAAGCAGCCAAAGCCTCAGCTATAACCAGTTCTAGTATAACAAAGTTAGTTGTGCTTCTAGCTGCAATAACACATCCCTCATGATCCCGCACAATAATTCCAATGTCTGTGTTCATTTATTGCCACATCCCAACATCTCAATTCACTTTTTGGATTTTAGGTGGGAGATTTTTCCATCTCGGCACCGTTTTATTTCTCCCAAACCAAATTTTCCTTGCTAGTACCGCAATCAGCTCATACCTTATGCTTTGCCCTCTTAAAACTTAGGAGATAAGTTATAGAACACAAAAGTAGAATAGGTAGTCCAAAGGACTCACCAAAAATATGTTATTGTGCAAGCTGTTCTCAATATTAATACCCAGCAATAAGCTACTGCGCATGTACAGAAAATAAAGGAGCAAGTTCCAGATCCCAGAAAAAGCTCGAGGGAGATGGAAGAAAAAATATGTGCATCTAATGCTTATGTATAATGCCATTAAAAAAGGGAAGCTAAATCAACATACTGAACTTTAAACAATAGCCACAAATTTTTTTAAAAAGAAAAAATATTAACAAAAATTTATGATGCTTGTAGTTGATCCCAAATACATAATAATTTCGGACCAAAATCCTAATGTAATTCTCTTGTTTGAGATTCACTCAATAATCGAACAAGTTCTAGAGTTTTTGATAAAAATAAATAAATAAATAAATAATCATGGGGAAAACATAAAAAAGCCGCCTCAACTAACAATTGTTTTTAATAAAGCCTATAAAATGTCAAGTGGTACAGTTTGATCCAACAAACTACCAATATGTGACAAAAATTCAACTTTTTAGATTTTTTTCTTATAATACCCTTAGTTTCTTTTTTTAAAAAAAAAAAGAAAGAAAAAAAAATTGGAGGAAAAGAAGAGGTTCTCTGCCAACCTGAAAGCCGAAATGGAAACTTACATTATTTAGCTGACTTTCTTCTTTTTTTTCCTTGTTTGGCGGTCAACTGAATAATGGACTAGGCTTTTGGTTGGTCGACGGAAAAGAAGAGGTTGTATGCTTATTTCCTTTTGAAAGAATATTAATTGCGTGTATTCTGGTTCAAAGAAGCCCAATTTACTTGTGTGCAGATTAGTCAAGAGTAATACAGATGTCTTGACTGCCGCTATACTTCTTGAACTGAGAGGTAATAAGAAATGGTCAAAAGGGTCTGATTTTCCAAGGAGAATTAATTATTGGACAGAAATTTCCTGAGTTGGGAGGAAATTCCTCCAACTCAATTAATAAGGAAAAAGAAAACTAGTTGAGCCAATAGAAGGAAAAAGCCCTCCATTCGGCTTTCTAATACATATATAGCATCACCATATAGTTATGTAACGCCAACAACCCCTGTTTTTGTGTCAAAAACAGGGAGCCATCACATTTCACACCACCCGCAAGCTACCTTCCTCTGGCAACATTTTTGTCAAACTCTTCGCCCACAAAATGGAGCTAGCCTATACCCAACGTAATTCAAGGTACACGCTTCAAATTCCCCTAGCTTCTGCAATGTTCTTTGTGAGTATAGATTTTGTTTTATTATGATTTTATATTTTTTTGTGTTGAACGTGACTCTTCATTTTGGGCATTCTTTTCTTTTGCTTTAGAGATTGGATTTTTATTTTTTTGGTTTGTGGGTGTTCTTGTTTTCATTGAGTTTGCGTTTATGAGAAGTAGTTGGAAGAAGGAAATATGAGTGACATAATATTCGTGAAAGAAGAACAAAAATTGTTGACTAAAATGGTCAAAGTTGATAAGGATAAAAATTCTTGACGATTTGATTACCCAAAATCAAAGGGATTTAGATTATATGATTACGGTAAATTAAGGGATTTAATTACCTTAATTTAAGAGATTCGTTTGTATTTAAAATTATTCAAATCTCTATAAAGCTCTATGAATAGAGCGTTATACTAAAGTCAAATCATCCAGCAAAGATATAGCCAATAAGGCTTTTACGTGTGGACATAAGTTATTTACCAAACCACCTTAATTTTTTATCTCTCTTCCTTGTTCTTTTTTCATACTTTCTTTCTTTAGATTATTATGATACTCTATAAAAGTGATTCTTACAATGGGGGTAGGTGACGCTTCTTTGGGCTTTGTAGAACTAAATGGGGTAAGACTTTCTAATGTTTCGAATTTTGAAAAACGAAGGTTATGTTTGGTACACGAAATGACTATTCTTTGGAATAGCCTTTATTAAAAATGAAATAAGTGGAATGGATTAACATTAAAATAGACATTCTTATGGTCATGAGAAAATGATTATTCCTTAAAATTGAGGGAATAGTTATTTTTCTCAATTTAAGAAGAATAGATAGTCCCTCGTGGCTATAGAGATGACTATTTTACACCCAACATATCCTAAATGTAGATGTTAGTGTTTCTGATGCATATTGCAGAATCTGCTGTAAGATTATTTCTTTTATTTGAACGCTAACTCTTGACGCAGGCTAAGGTGCCTTTCAAATTCTTCCTTATCCTTCACCACCCTTAACAAAAGTACACAGGCCAATAATGACCACTCTGAATGCTTGATCTGTACCTCAATTTCTTCTGCTAACCTGCTAGCTAATAGTGTCTTAGATACAAACACATCAATAATGTGCATTTGTTTACAATTAAAGATGAGTTCTGTGTTTCTCATCCCATAACCATCATATATATGAGTACCATACCCAACATTTCATACATGCCCATCAAACCCCTATAAACTTTTATGGACATCTTATTACCATATAGTACTGTATTTGAAAGGAACACCCAAATGCACGATGCTGCTTTAAATTCAGTAAACTACAAGTTCTGTTAAATCATATGCACAAGCAAGCTCATGATACTCAAGCCAAATAGCAACAATAACATTGCCAAACCTGCTTATGGGGTGTTTGGAAGAATTTAGAGAAAATTCCAGTGTTGTCCTGTCTTAGTTTAAGGGCTGCCAAGTACAGTTTGAATCATTTGATTATAGAAATGAGGTTTAACATGGCTGTAATCAAGCTGAGCAGAGTGAAACTTTAGGATTTCAAGACTGACTCATTTATGAGGATACTTATTCAAGCCGAGTTATAAAATGTGTGTTCAAGCTCGGGCGAGCTCGAGCTCATTGATAATGTCATTCAAGCCGAACTGGATATTCGATCAAGCTCGAGTTAAACTATTAAATTTTTTAATGTGTAATCCGAACGGAGTTCAAACCCGAGTTTGTGAACAACATCTATAATATAAATATAATATGTAACCATATAAGGTATATTATACAATATAGTATATAACTAAAGTCTATAGCTAACAAACTAACAATATATTATTATATATAACTAGAGAGTAGAAACTATAGTATTTATATTAATCAAAGTGACATATATATTATAGTTAACTACTTAACTATATTTACATAGTTAGTTAGTTGCTTAGTAATATTAAGTTAATTAGTATATATTAACCAATTAGGCTCGCGAGCCTTAATCGAGTCTCGTCGAGTAAGTCGGGTATGTGTTACTTAATAATGAAGCGTGTTTCTATAGTCACGAGTTCGAGTGCAGGTCAAGTTTAACCGAACGAATATTGAGCGAATTGTCAAACGGACTAGTTTATTACAACCTTAAGTTTAGGCTTTATAAATTAGGGCATTATTTTTATATTGCTGTATATTTTATTGTACTTGTGCGTTGAGAAAATTACATGCACTTGGTAAATGCATTACTTGATATTACTTATGGGGAATTGTTTACTTGTTTATTTGTGGTATCGAATATCATTGCAACTTGATGTATTTATCAATGTTCTTGCTGAATTTTACATGAAAAATTAAACATATGTGAGCATTTTATGAATTTATCCTTGGGCTTTTGATGTCTTCGTGGCATATTGATGTCTTCATTGCATAACGGTGATTACTCTATCATGTGACATTGGATAAATTCATACTCAAAATATTTTTTTGTAGGTAAGGTGACTGGCTCATAGTGTTTTGGAATTTGATATATTATTTAGCTTAAACTTGCAATTCCTCTAACCCTATTATTTATGCCGCTTATAGGGCACTAGCTCATATATTCTTTTTTTTTTTCTTTAGCGGGATGTCCCGCGAGTTGAGATACTCAGTTAGCTGATTGTTGGAATGAATTGTTGGAGTCTGCTTAGAAGTATAGTTTTTAATAAGTATATCATTGTAGTAGTTATTTGTACTGTTGGAAGATGAGACTTGGAGTCTGTATTTTTTAAGTATATTGGACCCAGATTATGCTGCTGGGAGAATATATCTTAGATATGAATTGAGATTTTTGATTTATTGTGTTTGGCAATTATGGAGTACTTTAATGAGAAAATATCTTTTGTTGTTAAGTTTTGTTGGATTATTTATAGATCTCAAATTTATGTTTTATAAGTAATTTGGTAGTATAAATAGTTGGTTCTTGGATAAAATAAAATTGTAAGAAAATGTTACAATTAGGCTTAAAATCAATTCTTACTATAAACAATCTTTGTTTTTCAATACTTTTTAACTTTGGACAGCTGTGTTTGTCTTTCCTAATTTGCTTAGTTTTCATGATTTTCTTTTTTTTTTTCTCATTCTCGCTAGTTGTTTGTCTTGTATAGTTCATATGTACATGGGTTGCGCTTTCACTTTTTAATAATATTTCGATTACATATAAAAAATAAAAAAATTCAGTTCTTAGTAGGTTTCATGTCTTGCTTTGGGCTTGGGCTGTGACAGTTAACCAAATTCTTTTCTAATTGTGACAATATCATTCACTAGGTGAAGATCAAAAAGGAAACCATGACAGATACCATTGTGACTCTTGTCATCAACGAGCTAGTTCAGTTGATCGTTCATGAATCAAAACTACTAAGGGGTGTCCATCAGGAAGTTGTAGACATTAGAGATGAACTGGAAAGCATCCAGTGTTTCCTCAAAGATGCAGATAAAGGAGATCTCCAAGATGGCATCAAAACGTGGGTGAAACAAGTGAGAGAAGCAGCCTATCATATAGAAGATGTAATAGATGAATATGTTCTTCATGTGGCACAACGTCGTCATCAACAAAGTTTTATTGCTTTCCTCCATAAAATTGGACGCTTATTGAAAAAACTTAAACCACGTCATGACATAGCTACCAAGATTCAAGAAATCAAAATATCAGTCCATGAAATTAAGGAACGAAGTGAAAGATATGGTTTTAGTTCCTTAGAGCAAGGATCAAGTAGCAGTGCAACAAATGTTACATGGCTTGACCCTCGAGTGGGTTCTCTATTCATTGAGGAAGATGAAGTTGTGGGTATTGAGTCTACGAGGGATGAACTCGTAAGCTGGTTAGTGGGGGGAGCCTCTAAACGCTCTGTGATTTCAGTGGTAGGTATGGGTGGAATTGGAAAGACAACTCTTGCTAAGAAAGTATATGAGAATGAATCAGTGAAGGGACATTTTGACTGCCGTGTTTGGATTACTGTATCTCAATCATACAATGTACAAAAGATACTCATGTTCATGACAAAGCAAATCTACCAGGCAAAAGAAACAGCTCCGGGGCAAATCAACATGATGGACGAGATCACACTAATTAGCCAATTGAGGAAATATTTACAGCAAAAGAGGTATGTTGTGGTTTTTGATGATGTCTGGAGGACAGAGTTTTGGGAAATTGTGAAACATGCTTTACCATGCAATGACAGAGGTAGCAGGATTATCATCACAACACGCAGTGATCTCATTGGTGTTTCTTGTAAAGAATCTTCATCCGATCAGGTCCACAAGCTACAACCTTTGTCGCAAGACAAGGCTTGGGAATTGTTTTGCAGAAAGGCATTCCAAACCGAGTTTCAGGGGTGTTGTCCTAAAGAGTTGGTGAGATTGTCGATGGACATTGTCAAAAAATGTGAAGGCCTGCCACTTGCAATTGTTGCCATAGGTGGTCTTTTGTCAACAAAGGAGAATGTGCCATTAGAATGGAAAAAGTTGCATGATAGCCTCAGTTCTGAGCTAGAATGTAATCCCCACCTTACAAGTATCACTAAAATTCTCTCTCTTAGTTATCATGATCTGCCGTGCTACCTAAAGTCTTGCTACTTGTACTTCGGCATTTTTCCGGAAGACTACTCAATCATTGATACCAGGTTATTTTGGCTATGGGTAGCTGAGGGCTTTATAAAAGGAAATAAGGGAAAGCCATTGGAACATGTGGCAGAAGAATACTTGAAGGAGCTCATCCAGAGAAACTTGGTTCAAGTTTCATTTGGGGAGCTTGACTATGAGATACGCAGAAAGTATAGAATCCATGATCTACTGCATGAAATCATCCTATCGAAGGCTGGAGAGTTGAATTTTTGTCAAGTTCTAGAAGCAGGAGACACAACTTTCTATGGAAAAAGTCGATGCCTATCAATCCACGATGCTGGAGAAATTTTTTTTGAGACATGTGAGTACTCTAGGGTTCGTACTGTTTTCCTCTTCAACATTAATGAAATGCCTAGGTCTTTCATAGTTAAATTGTTCAAAAAGTTCAAGCTCTTGAAAGTGTTAGATTTTGAAGATGCTCCTATTGATTATCTTCCTCATGAAGTGGGTAATTTATTCCATTTGAAGCACTTAAGTTTGAGAAGAACAAAAGTGAAGATACTTCCAAAGTCAGTGGGTAGGCTACAGAACCTACAAACACTAAATGTCATGGAAACTGCTGTGCGTGAGCTACCAATTGAGATATTTAGGCTTTATAAGCTGAGACATATTTTGGCTCATTCTCATGACTTCGAAATTAAAAGTAGCTTTTATTCAGTGCGAGGAGTAAAAGTACATGAAGGGGTTGCATCTTTAAACGACTTGCAGACGCTATCAATTATTGAGGCAAATCATCATGGGGTTGGTCTATTTGAAGAGCTCGGAAAGTTGAGCCAGTTGAGTCAATTGGGCATTTCAAATATGACTGCAAAACGTGGGAGGGCTCTGTGTGCTTCCATACAAAATATGGTCCACCTTAAAATTTTGATTGTAGGCTCAATCAGTGAAGATGAGATTATAGACTTACAATCAATTTCATCACCACCTCCATTTCTAGAGCATATCTGTCTAAAGGGGCGATTGGAGAAGTTGCCCAACTGGATTCCAGAGCTTCAAAATCTGGTCACACTAATCTTATTGTTCTCATCATTAGAGGAGGATCCACTGCCGTCTATCCAAGATTTGCCTAATCTAATTACCCTTTCCTTCAACCATGCGTATGATGGGGAGCAGTTGCATTTTGAGGAAGGCGGTTTTCGAAAACTCAAGAGGCTCACACTTAGAGAGTTGAAAAATATAAAGATTGTGGAAATAGGCAAAGGATCAATGCCCAATCTTGAGCAACTAGAGATTGGGCCATGCACGCAGATGAAGGAGCTACCCTTTGGAATCCAGCACCTGAAAAGCCTAAAGATTCTCGACTTCTATGAAATGCATGGAGAATTTGTGCTACATATGCAACCAAATGGAGGCAAAGATTATTGGAAAGTCAAGAAAGTAACTACTATTTATTTCAGGTATAGGATTAAAGGAGAACGATATCAAAAATACAAGCTCGGTGACTCAAAATTGTTGGAGCGTTTGCAAGGGTGAGTCTTGGAGGATCAAACTGCCATGCAGTTTCAGTGATGGAGAAGGTATGCGCCTCTAAACCATAAGACTTCCAGCTATATAATATATATATATATATATATACATATATATATTTTAGTTTTGTTCAATGTAATGATAAAATTCTTCACATTATGTGGCCGACTAAGTAAGACTTGCATTGGCCGGTGAGTTCCAACCTAAGCTACAGTTTGAGATGTTACCACAACCTTTTACACTTTAAATTGTGTTCTTTGTTTTTGTACTTCTATTTATTTGATACTTTAATGTTTCATCACTAAAAATAGTTTGATACTAATCTATGTTACAACAAGGATATAGCAGTTGTTATTAGACTTGGGCCAGCACAAAGGATCTTTGATAATTAGAAGCTTAATTCTTTCAGGGATTTTGTTCTCATATCTAACAGTTTTGATGGCTTTGAAATTGAGGTGTTATAATGCATAGTTTATTAAGTATTGGAAACTGTAACTTATATGCCACAATATAACATTGTTTGAGTATTTTCATAAAAGAATAATATTTCTCATATATTTTCCCATAAATTGGAAATAGTCAAGACTTCTGAATTGATACCTTCCACTATCCAGTTATATTTATATATTAAAACGAGATTACCTCAAAACAACATTACATTATAATATAACTGCAAGGACTAAAACATTAAAACTACACCGAAATGTTTTGAAGAAAGGCTTAAATACTTTGGCTAATTAGCATTCTGAGTGGACAATGTTTAACCAAGTTGAGGAGCTTGAAATGCATTCTAATGTACATAAGTTTTCCTTCTTCTTTTTCCAGTTGTTCTTATTGGTGCTTTGATTTGACAACAAATCTTTAGCTCATGGCAGCAGCAACTGATCACTGATGTTATACAAAATCCATTTCACTGATTTCATGAACCAGGAAACAATTGCAATTTTCTTTTCAATCCTATGTGGTTTCATGCTATACCTATTGAAGTATTTTGCAAGTAAGCTCTTCATATGTAATTAGTTCATTTTAAGCATTTTAAGATTTTTGCTTGAATCCCTTGCAAGATTTTCCTTTTCCAACCGGGACCATAAAAATTCTGTACAATTTTGAGCCAAAACCCAAAAGCATCAGTGATTAAATGCTAACAAGAAGTACCAAAGTACACAATTCACTTGTCAATGAACAATCAGGGCTTCCATTGGAACAGTCACCAAAACCCAAAATTAAGATAACAACAATTCAAAATCTATAAACAAATCAACCAAATGAATTAAAATAAGAAGTGGGTACCTGAAATGGGAATTTGAAGGCACCTATAGACCGAATTCAATAAAGCCTTTGCTAATCTTCTTAATGACTCGGACCAACATTGTTGCTATTTGGCTTGAGTATCAGGGGTTGCTTCTGCATATGATTTTACAAGTGTTTATGTCCCATGCATTTATGATGCAACACAATGCATGTGAACATGACAATATATGGTTGTCTTCACCTGCCTGTGGAAAAGCAGACCAAATCTGGTGGGCTGTCTGCTGAAACATAGTCATGTAGTTTTTTGGGTGGGTTAACGGCATTTGTAGTTTACTAAAATTAAAGCAGCATCGTGCATTTGGGAGTTCCTTTCAAATACAATACTATATGGTAATATGACGTCCATAAATGTTTATAGGGGTTTGATGGGCATCTATGACTTGATGGGTATGGTACTGATATAAATGATGGTTATGGGATGAGAAATACAGAACTTTTCTTTAATTGTAAATAAATAAATGAACATTATTGATGTGTCTGTATGTAAGACACTATTAGTACGTTAGCAGAAGAAATTGAGGTACTGATCAAGCATTCTTGTCCTGTTTTAGTTTAAGGGCTGCCTAGTAAATTCTTCTTGTTGAAATGAGACTTAGGCTAACTACATTTTTATTTTACCTATCTCACACCATTGATGTGATAGATCCAACCGATTTTTGATTTCTTTTTTTAACAAGATTGGATCTAATGGTTAGCGAGAACTGTCATATCAACATTGTAAAATAATTATAAAATAAAAATGTACTATATAACATTAGTCTTTACAAACAGACATATACAAATTTAATAGCTTGAGTTGAATAGTTTTCTTAAACCCAATTTTAGAAAAAAAAAACTTTATCCAAGAAAAAATATCTCCTTTATTAGACAAATTGGGAAATAACATAGAATTGGAACGTGGTTTTTAATTAACTATCCACAGTATAGATATTTGATCTAAAATTCTAATGAGAAATAATATTTCTTCATCTCATGTCCATCTCTCATTCATCTTCACCAATTTTTTTAAAAACCAACTATTAGATATGTAAGACCTATATGCCAGTCCTACAAATCTGAAGGTTGATTTGAAAAAAAGATAAATGTAAGACGTACAAGAAATTGAGAGGTAGTATGTCTTTGGCAATTGATATCAAATTACAAAATGAGTATTTAACCGGCATCTATTTGTTAAGATTTTTATTTTTTATTTCAAAATTAATAAAACACTTTTAAAAATACACATTTATATTACATTAAAATAATTTTTTCAAATTAAAAACAAAAAAATACTCCAGAAATATATTACTAAACAGAAATTAGTTCTCCATTTTTTTTTTTTCCAGGGCTTCTACTGTAAAAATTTCAAAATGATTAGTAATTACTCCTAGGTTGTCAATTTATTAACATCGTCCGTGGACCAGTGAAGTGGATAACGTTCCTTTCCTTCGAAATTCAACTTGGGATATCACGAAATACAGTGAACTAGACCATATGCAGTGAGATTTCTCGCCTGGCTCTCTCCAATGGCCTCCTCTCTTCCTCTTCACCATCCCGCCCACTGCTTCATCTCCAACCCCAAGGTCCCAACTCTCTCTCTCTCTCTCTCTCTATTTTCTTCTTTATGTGCTTTTTTTTTTTTTCTGTCTAAAATTTTGTTGTATATGTGAAGCAGTTGAAGAATTTCCACCGTGGGTGTTCACCACGACCCAGTTATTCTTTTGCTGCCGAAACCCAAAATCACGCGAAACCCATTAGAGCAACCACTGAGACTCCTCCATATCCGATATACCAACCTCCCCAAGTTGAAGAATCACTCTCTGAGGTAAAACCTCTTTTCTTCGTTTACTTTTAGTCGTTGAGAACACGTAACGATAAGAATGTTGGACCGTTGAAAGGAAATATTGCATTTATTTTCAAGCTCATATACAAGTCGGTGAATTTCTATGTTCATTGGAAATATACTAATAAACCAAAAGGGATGTTGTTTGTGTATTCATTTGTAAAACATACCCATTTGATATATGATTTTTTCTTGGTGTGATATTAAATTTTCGTTGCTGAATATTTTATTTTGTTTTTTCACATAGTTGGAGCCAGCAGACCCTGATTTCTATAAGATAGGGTATGTACGGAGCATGAGAGCTTATGGAATTGATTTCAAAGAAGGACCAGATGGATTTGGAGTGTATGCAGCCAAAGATGTTGAACCACTTCGCCGAGCCAGGGTGAGTGGCTTCAATTGAAGAGTGTTATTGATAACATTATAGCTTCCTAATCATTAGAGTGTGTCAGTCAGTTTACCCCCATTTTTGAATTAGCTACTGATCTTGTTCTTGCAGATTTTTACAGGACTACTGATGTTCTGTGTTATCGATCATTTTCAGAATTTGATGTCATGGTTAATCATGGAGTTCCTTTTCTAGTTTTCTGTTGTAAATGTAGCTTTGTACTGAATTGTGCAGGTAATTATGGAAATTCCACTAGAATTGATGTTAACCATAAGCCAAAAGCTCCCATGGATGTTTTTCCCAGATATAATACCAGTGGGTCATCCTATATTTGATATTATCAACTCAACCAATCCACAGGTAATTGCAATTTTCCCTTAATATAAAGTAATTAATGCTTAATTGCTTATTTAGAGCACTCCTTGTATATTAGAATAGAATTTTTCTTATTAGACTCTGCTTTCAACATATAATTTATTCATTTGTTTACTTCAATGGGCGAACAAGTTTTTTTGGTTACTGAATTTTCAATTAATACCTTTTTTCAGTTGCTTTTTTTTTTTTAATTTGTCGGAGTGGATTTTTATATTGGGTAACTCTTTGTGGCAGACAGATTGGGACCTAAGGTTAGCATGTCTTCTTTTATATGCATTTGATCGGGAGGATAACTTTTGGCAGTTGTATGGTGACTTTTTACCTAGTGCAGAGGAGTGCACTAGCTTGCTTTTAGCTACAGAGGTGCGTGACTGCAGACTGTAAATCTGGAGCTCTAATGGTTCTTTGAATTTCATAGTGTTTTTCACTCCCCTGATCATAGATTCTCATATATTTTATCTATCTTTGAATGCAATACTTTCTTACATGAAGACATCCCTCGCAATTATTATTATTATTTTTTTTTTGCGGGGGTATCTTCTTCATCATTCAAACTCCTGAATTTGAGTGATAAGGGGAAAGAGAACAAAGGACTAAACGAGTGTTATACATAAATATAAGCCATTACATGAAGCCACTATGATTGTGTTAACTGTGGACTTAGAAATCATAATCATAGAAATTTGGCATCAACTTGAATTAAGGAAGTGGCTCTGTTACTTTTGAGTCCAAGAAATGTTAGTGTCATTCTAAGAGTCAGTTTGATAATTCTTGACAGTTATTCTTTTAAAGTCCTTCCACAATTATTGACCTTGGTGTTCCCTATTGCTCTATATTTGCTATAGGAGGATCTTTTGGAGCTTCAGGATGCTAAGCTTGCTTCAGCTATGAGAGATCAGCAGCACCGAGCCTTGGAATTTTGGGAAAAGAACTGGGTACTAAGAAACCCGTCTGTCTTCTACTATAGCAAGCATTCTGTTTATCCTTTTCCATTATGTACTCCAGTATCTCATTGAAATCTTTAATGATGTATTTGTGTCTGTTTAACTGCACTCAGCACTCAGGTGTACCACTTAAAATAAAGCGCCTTGCCCCTGATCCTGAGAGATTCATTTGGGCAGTGGGTATAGCACAATCACGATGCATGAGCATGCAATTGAGGATTGGGGCACTCGTTCAAGATTCAAATATGTTAATCCCTTATGCTGGTAACCTTTTATTCCTGTAAATTCTTCTAACCATATTTTCTTATAGTTTTGCCCATGATAATGGTATATTGTAAAGATAAAACCACGCGGTGTCAGAATATACTAATTTTTTATTGGAATAAAATTTTGGTAATTTGATAAAAAAAAAAAAAGTAATGTTGCACGGAATTCAATTTATTTTCGTAATTTACGTAATGTAGGCATGCACGTGAAACCTTTTCACTCTGGCAATGGGGATAGATTATGTGAGAGGTTTTATATATTTTTTCTTTTTAAGGGATTTTGATATGCAAGTTATGGATATAGGTTTAGGTTCTTACCTGGTTTGACCTTATGCTCTGTATCTTTGGCTTTATGTGTTGAATTATTTCTACTTTATTCCTTTTGGTGCCCTTAAATTACAATTAGGTTGTCCTTAGAAGAGTTCCCCATTTGTATGCTTGTGTGATAGAAGAAATTCATAGCAAATGAAGCTGCCGAGGCAGAAATCATCCTGAAAATTAGTATATGTTCCTCCAAAATAGACAATTTGCTAGACTTGCCTTTAAGGGGGAATTTCGATGTAGCTGTGTAATATGAGGTGTATTTGGTACCGCTTAGTAGTGCGTCCTAGTAGCAAGTTTCATCATGACAAAACCCACAAGGAATTTTTGGTTTCCCTAGTCGTTTGGTCTCATTAGAAACTAGAATCCACTTACTATCCAAATTTGGGGATGTTTAACAAACTCAAAATATCTGTCCCCTGTCTTCTGATAAAAGTGCTCTAAGAAGAAAAAGATTTGATGGTGAAGATCTTAACAGGAAACTTTTTCTTGCAACATGTGTCAAATAGCACATGCTATCAGGGTGCCCGCTAATGACCAAATACTTTTTAGTGGAGAATTGCATCATTATAGATCCCTTTAACCAAGTATTAAAATAAGCCTAAAATATAAATTTGTCCCTCTAAGTTTGTGTATTGTCAATTTAGTCATTGTATTTCTAATTTGGTCTATTTAGTCCCTGAACTTTCAGGTTGCATTCAATGTATTCCTTTCGTCCATATCCATCCCGTTAGTGTCACATGCGACTAGATGATCACCAAAATGACATCATGCTGTTAGCAATTTGTCTAAAATACCAACCTCAGATACACCCACAATTTTGTTTTCAAAACCTATTCCAGTCTTTTATTTTTTATTTTTGAATTTGGTGAGTTAGGTGTTTGAGAGCCATAAGAAGCTGACATTGGTAGTTTGGGGTGATCAGACTTCCATGCTGGCCATTAAGGCTGGGACCCACTCATTTCGTTCCTTGATTGTTAAAAACAGAGGGATGAAACAGTACATGCAAACTTGGAGGGACAATTTTGGATTTTTGCCTAAAAATAGTGTTGTACATTCAATACTACTTTTGTAGAAGACTAGGGGAGACATGACAAAAAATGTAAGAGTGCAAATTATAGTTTTGACGTCACTTCCAAAGCCGGAAGTGCAATGATTCATTTTAGGATTAGTTTATATTTGTTTTGCTCCTTTTATGGAGTCTTAACTGTTGTCGCACTTTATATGTTTCTATATTCGTTACGTAAGTTGGCTAGTTTTTTCATTAGATATATGTTTGATAAACTTGCTCGTATTTCTGCCAGACATGCTAAACCATTCCTTTCGGCCAAATTGTTTTTTCCACTGGCGTTTTAAGGATCGTATGCTTGAAGTGATGATAAATGCTGGACAAAGGATTAAAAAAGGAGATCAGGTAATATTGTTTATGTTTATCAAATATTGATTTGATCAATTCTCTGCACAAGTAAAGTGTTTCTTCATGTGGAAATGCATACATAGGATTAACAGTGTAATCTGTGAAAGTAAGGATTGTGCAAATCAAATACAAGTTAAGAAACACTCTTTAGTATATAATAAATAAAAAATACTAAAGATATTCTAGATTATGCAAAAATGACAATAATGTTGATACTCTTTATAGCCTGTGATCCTTTACGTAGTGTCATAAACCCATTTGTAGCCGTAATTGAGTGGCAAGGAATTTCCTTCTCTAGTTGGAAACCAAACATAGAAGTTCTAACCACTGTCAAAACTTTGTTGTTTATAGATCTCACCACTGAACTGCACTTACTGAGTGGCTACTGTAGGCCAATAGAGTATTTGATATTATCTGTTTTCTTATTCATTAACTCACTGTATGTATATGGTACCCGTTTCTTTATATTGTCCATTTGTGACATGACTTTGGTGATCTTAATTTAAATTTGCTATATTTTTCTTTTCATATAAACTTCATCTACTCACAGCACTAATGGCTGATGATGCAATGGAGGTGGACAACGTTATATATGTTATTAAGGAGATTGTACAAGAGATACACCTTGATGTTCCTCCTGTACAGGGGCAGGACAGATATCTAGGCCTTTGTGCTTTCATATACTTGCTTTTTGTCAATTAATTGCATAATCTGAGAATGGACATTAAAGTTAGTCTATAGAAGAGTAATTTTTTTTTTAAAAAATATAAAATAGACATTGAATTAAAAGGCTCAAATAAAGGGGCAGAACCTGGATTAATACTGTTGCACAGAAGACTAATTGACTTTATGAGATATATATTTAAGATCATCTTGTTGAGGGAACAACCAAGTGCCAGTCAAACTCCTTAGAATGCATGTTAATTTCCTTTTTCTTGTCCTAGTCAGTGCTATGGATCTTGTCTAAGCTAAAGAAACCAAATGATAACATTTTGTCTAGTAGTCGTTTTCCCTCCAGAATAATATGTTTTATGTGAGGACATGACTTTAGAGCTGAGGAAATGTAAAAGCAAAAGTTATAAACAAAAGGTATGTTCAGGTCAGTGGATTGGCCTTCTAAGATAGTCCATTGAGAGATTAATTTTGAATATTTTTTTTATAGTAAATAAGTTATATCCCTGCTTAAATTTCCAAACTCCCTAATTCCAATACAGTATGTGTAATCAAACCCAGAATGCATGCACTTGGTTGGGTTTTGAATTTTGTTTCTTTAAGAGAAGTTCAGTCAACTATATAATCATAGTGACTACAGAACTTAAATTGTGATTTGGCTCTTGTTAGAAATTGTTAATTTACATCTCAATTTGTTGTCCTTGCATTTTTGGATAATTTATCTAAGTGAAGAGCATGTAAAGGATTTATCTATCATAGATTCAGGACTGTAAACCTGTAATGACACCATCTTTATGCCCGGAATGATTGTTTTTGCTAACACTCTTATGAAGTATTATTGCTTTTCCTGACAAAATCTTAGCACCTCTATTCATGAAATCAACTTAATGATGTTATTCTGATAAGATCTAGTTGCAAAAAAATATGTCAACTTTTAAATGCTATTCAGTGTGCATAAACTTACCATTGAGATTATGGCTTGACATTCTAATTAGATTTGGTTTCCATTTCAGCTATTTCTTTTGAATATCTTACTCCTCCCGTTATTATGCAGAACAAATTATCACTTGTGTTTGATTGCCAAAAAAAAAAAAAAAACAGAACTATGATTACTTATATCTTCCTAATGCCATACCATCTGCTGCTAATTTCATAAATTCCACAGATGACCATCGATTACCTGAGTGGACAGAAGAATGACATGTTCATGCAACGATATGGGTTCTCATCATCTGTGGTATTGCTTTCAGCTCTACCCTGTTGTTTTTCCTGTTGCAGATGATGCTAATGTTTCAGAAATGGTGATTTTGTTTTTCATGCGGCTGCTTTAAAATTAACATATATTAAAGTGACAACCTAGGGAAGTTCTGTTGATTGGATTACTCATAGTGATTCAGCCCTTAAAATAAAAGAGGAAACAGAAAAGGATTATTGATAGTTTTTAAGGGAGGCGTATGTGGAATATCTTGATACCACCTTGGAATACAGTACCAACTTAATTTTGGTTGGTTTTAGAAGCTTTAACAACAACTGAACAAAAAATTTGAAAATCTATGCACTATGAGTAATCTTTTTGCACATGATGTGATCATTACTACTAATCTTTTTGCAACTTCCGTAGCATTTAAGTATGAACTTTCTCATACTGTAATGTCATACCTTCAATTAGTCCTCCAATCTGTGTCAACCTCTCCGGGTTCAAATGGTTTGATAAATTTTTAGTGGTTTAGATCATATATAGGCTTTTCTCAAGCTTTTTACTTCAACTTTAACACAGTGATGTCTTTGTCATGGTTGAACCTTTCTGACCAGATGGTCAAGTCTAGCTTCCATAAAACACTGAATTAACAACCAAATAGTACAAATTTTATGATTTCTAAGCCCATAAGGGCAAACATGGAAATTTTGGGTTCATGCAACATTTTCATATGGTTTACAAATGCTTCTTAGATGATACTGAGGAGAATATATTTTTATTGTTCAACGAGTTCCCCTCCACCACCCATCCACTTTTCGTTTGTTTTTATTAAGATTAGTGCTAAATGCTGCCTTGAAGTGTCAAACTTCCATTTCCTCTGTCCTTTTCCCGTTCGCGGACTTTAGGAAGGCACATAAGACCTGCATACTCAAAACTCTCTGGTGGTGCATGTTTTGTGTTCTCATTAGGAGATTTTCTTTGTGAATAATCATCTTAATTTTCTTCTCATGTGATTTTCTAAGGTAAGAAAGCCCTGTCTGTTGTTTTTTTTTTTTTAAATGAAAAAAATTGAAGTGGGAGCTCTAACTTCTTATTCTGTTTTCTATTTGCTATGGGTATGAGGGATTTTTTGGTATCAAAAAACCAAAATAAATGCTGTAGATTTAAAGCATTACCTATTATTTCTGATGTTACATGTAACAGCTGCAGTTTCTGGAACATTTTTTTTTCCTTTATATTAGTTTCTAATATCATCCTCTCAACAATATTCCACCGTGTTGGCTTCCTGGTATATTTGAATTTGAGAAACTCTTTTACAATAGGAAAAGGCTATCATGAGATTGCCTTCTCATGAGATCTCCTACTTTTGCATATCTCTTGCATGAATTTCAAGACATGCACCTAGTAGTTGGATGGACAAACTTCACAATGATCCAACATTTGAATTTTGTGGAAAAATAGTTTGCAGTGCTTTCACAGACAAGTTCTTGGACCTGTGTGAGCCATTTTAATTCAGTACATTCTCAACTGAAATTATACGGATGTAATGTGCTTAATATGAACTTTCCATGCCATGGCCTGTGATTGATGCTCTTACCCAAAGTCCTTACAATAAGTAGAGTGCTTGAGGGTAGAAGAATGCAAGCAGCGTCTTCATAGCACCTCTGTTTAGAATATTTTGGAAGTTATATTTTGCATTTAAAATTTGGTTTTGTAATTGTAATTTCTTGAAATTAACCTCAAATTTATATCTGGTTCGAGCGGGCAGAATCCTTGGGAAGTGATCCAGTTCAGAGGCAATGCACGTATTCATTTAGATTCCTTCTTGTCAGTCTTCAATATATCTGGCCTTCCTGAAGAGTATTATCATAACAGTATGGATCATCTAATATTTACTTCTCGCAACTTGCTCAGTATTAAATTCTTTTAGCAATTAGAATCTGGAATTATCATCCAAACGATCCCAATAAAATTTTTAGCAGGTCGGCTATCTAATGATGGAGATACTTTTGTTGATGGAGCGGTCATAGCTGCTGCAAGAACAATTCCCACTTGGTCAGATGGGGATGTGCCTCCAATCCCAAGCATGGAAAGGAAAGCTGTGAAGGAGCTACAGGAAGAATGCCAACAAATGCTTGCAGAATTCCCTACTACCTCTGAGGAAGACCAGAAAATGTTAGGTAAGGCTGCTCTGCTAATCCTCACACTATGGAAAAACTGCATTGATAGTAGGATTCTATCTACTTTTGCCTTAGAGCTAACTTAGGATCAAAATCTTCAACATTCTGAAAATGAGATCTGATGTAGTTGGCATTTTCAAATTTCTTTGTCTAGCTAGCAGACTACTAATATTCCTGAAAGATAATGGCATATACATTTGAAGCTTATAATTTTCCCCCATGTTACTGCCAGATTCTATGCCGGAAGCTAGGAGGACGCATGAAGCTGCAATCAAGTATGCAGTCTTCACATACTCTTATCATTTCCAGAGCTTTTAGGCTTCTACATGTTGTAAAAGTGAAACCCTCTGTTAATTATTGCTTTGTTAATCTGGGCATGTGCAGGTATAGACTGCATCGGAAGTTGTTCATAGAAAAGGCCATTCAAGCATTGGAGATCTATCAAGAGCGGATATTGTTCTAATCCTGAAGTTTTCAACTAAAAAGATGTAGGAAAATTTTGTTTAGCTAAATTGCCAAAAGCATCATTCGTTGAAGGAATATACAATAATTCAAATGTTTAGAAATCTGAGTTTCTGAAAAGATGTTTCTTTGCACATTTTATGTTTGTTTTTCTTTTCCTTTCCTTTTCCCTTAATCTTCTTCCTTGTTGGCTAATTATAAGAGCAGCTCTAGATGAAAACATCAAAAGAAAAAACGAAGTGTGATTTTCTGGTTAAAGTGCTTTCATACAAAACCACAAGAATGTAAATGGTTAAATTTTGTGCAACAAGCATTAAGGCATTCTTTTAGACCCATATGAGATTCAAAGAAAGACTCAAGTAATGAATTCGAAGAGCTCATGCAACTAGCATATAGCTTGGTTTGGAGTCCATTACAACAATTTAAGTTTACTGGTACCAATTTTAGAGGTAAAAATTGAATCAGATTTCTCACTTAAGTCACTTGAGTGAGGCTCAAAGCTAACTGAAAAAAAAAAAAAAAAAAAAAAAGAAGAAAACTTTACTAGTGAAGTCAACTCGTTCAATAATAAGAAAATAAATCAGTGAAAAATATTTTTAAAAAGGAAAAAATGGATTCTACTTTTTTTTTTTATTATTTGTAAATATATTCTACTTTCAAAACGAGGAAAAAATGGATTCTATTTTCTTCAAAAAGATTGGGATTAAGAATAATATCTCACATGCCTAAATGTTTTTTTAGGCTTTTTAGGGACTGTTTTTCACAAGGTATTCAACAATATAAATTCTTTGAATTATTTTTTTAAAATTAAATGGTTAGGATATTGTTATATCAGTATTTACCACATTAGTATTTATTAGATGTTATCATATTTAAAAGTTATAAATATTAATATAACAAAATCTTAATCATTTAATTTAAAAACAATAATAAAAAAAAATTATCTACAATGATAAAATACCATAACAATTCTAAAAAATATTAATGCGACATAAGCAATGACCTATTTTCACAAAGCCTATTATCCCTCCTTAAACGGCATGTACCGATTTTCACAAAAACGCAGGCTTACTTTTCCTTTCTCCGCGAAACGACAGGACCTCTTTCGCTTATCAAAACCAAGCCCGCTTTCACAATCTCACAAAAACCAAACCCGCCATACAACATTCAGGTATGCATGCAAATCTCTCTCTCTCTCTCTCGCTCTCTCTCTCAAGATGTGGTTCGTTTTGCTATTAAGTCTTTGATGGAATCTTCAGTCCAAATAGTAGTCAGGGTCAATTAGCAAAGTTGTTCGTCTCTGACTATTTCATGCTTAGTGCACTCAAACTGTTCGGTAAAATGCCGAAACCAGGTATTGGGTTATAGTAAATGCTCAAATATGTAAACATCGCTGATGGGTCGCTAATGGTTATTGGGCGCTCGTGTTTTGTTGCATTATCGTGTCCAAGCAATATGGTAATGGTAGATACTCTCTGTTGATGCTAAAATTGGGATTGAATTTTTACAATTTTTCATAGTATAGCTTTGCTAGCAAGCAGTTGTGGTATTGGAAGCCCCGAGGCGGTGGCATTGTTGGTCAATAATTATGGGATTCCATAAATTCCAAGTTATTGGGTTTGGCAACATGAATTTTTTTCCTAGTGCTAAAGATTAACCCCATGTAGTTGTGCTTTGAGAGTGTGTTCCTGGAGTACCATCAGGTACTCCAAATCTGATTGAAAAGCTTCTGTTTTGACTTATGGGTTCTGGCTTATAAAGGTGAAGTGAGGATGGCTACTGGTGGGCTAAAGAGCATTCTGGCCAAGGTAGTCACTGAAGGAGTGACCGAAGCAAGAGCAAGGATATTTGGGCACGTACTTAATCCAACAGGCCAGCGATCACCACACAAGCTGTTACGCAAGAAGCTTATCGGTGACAAAGTTGCTGAATGGTACCCACATGACATCACGAAGGATGATCCTCTTGTGATGGCTCGCCGAGAACAAGAGTAATCTCTCTCTCTCTCTGCCATGAAATATTTTCTTAGGTTTTTCAACTACTTTTTTTCTTCGTGGAACTTGTCATGATACCAAGGTTGTTAGGATCATGGGCTTCCTTATTGAGTGATCAGAAGAGGTGTGTGTTATGAGAGGATCTTTAAGCAGTTTATTGTCTTTGTAAGTGTGGATTTGGAGCAGTCAACAAAAGCGTCTGTTATGGTTGCCTGTTTTGTACAGGCAAGCAGCACCTTATTCGTGCATAGTAGTTGAGCAACTCAAAGAAAACCCTCCACCTTGTTTCTACAAGAGTAGGAGAAACCATTTGAGCTAGAGTTCGTACAGCTTTGAGTATTAAGTTCTTCATACAATGTGGATAAGCTCCTTAAACTAGACAATCTAGAAGGCTGTGTTATTGCTTGAAGCTTCCATTAGTGCTGCAACCCTAACTGACTCTGAATTTCTTAGAATATCCATCAATACAGTGAATATTTTAGCATATCATTATAGGATTTTTTTTTTTTTTTTTTTTTTTTTTTTTTTCATTTGCTGGAAATAATTATAAAGAAATTACTTTTGTTTCAGTATTTATGTGTTTTTATTGAAGTTTCTTACGTATATTTTATGAAATGAAAATTGCTTCTTTTCTTCCTTCATTTGCAATGTAGTCTTGCATTTAGTGCAATCTATTAAGACTGCTTTGTACTTTAAGAAGAATTTATCCAGAATGTTTTTATGAAGTTTGATTATTTGTACGATATAAGAATGTTTAGTAGCTCTTAATAGTTATGTGGATAGGATTCATGCACATTTGAACCATCTGACATATGTGTATATTGTGCTTTGCCTAGGCGCTTATCTAAGCTCGAAATGTTGAAGCGTCGTGGAAAGGGACCACCTAAGAAGGGTCAAGGAAAGCAAGCTGCCAAGCGTAAAAAGAAGTGATATCTTCGGGTGTTGATGGAATTGGATAGAGTAATCTTATGAATAACGAGGCTGTTAGTAGTTGCATTTTTTGTGAACACTTAAAAGAATTTTGGGGATTCAGATTTGATTATCTGACATTCCTTTATCCTTTCTAGTGGTCTTTGTATGATTTGTGCTATGAATCTTAGCTTTTTCAGGCTTTGTGTGATGTGGATTGCAGATTTCCTATGTGCTCTAGGAACTTTTCCCAAGTTATTTTTTTCCTGAAAGCAGGTTTGAGGAATCAATCCATTTTCTTCTGAATAACAGCCCTTTTACTCTGGTTGTAGCAGTAAATTGTGAGCAACATACATATGAATTGAGCAGCCTTAGCTAGCTTGAGTTCAACTGCTGCTATGCTCTGTTTGCTAATTGAGAAGACATAATTGGAATTTTTTACACCCTTTGTTTTCTTAGTAAGCAAAGGACCATAGCTGAACAGTGATATCCAATGTATAGGTATACTAAAGATAAACTTACAAGTCTTGAAACATTATTTATTTGCAAATCCAGGTCTTCAGCATCCAATTGTCATGATTTGTTTTGATCAGTCAAGACAATAAACAATTTCATATATTCTTGACAGCAATCTATGCACTAGCAAATCCAGGTTTTTAGCAGGCTGTACCTGTACAGAGATTTAATGCGGCTTGAATCTTTTGCAAGTGGAACCAAGTACAATGCATTTGAAGTTTATGACACACAAGCCATGTTGGGTAAGTTCTGTAACTAAAATAGCAGGCTGGAGTTCATAAGAAGCCATGATGCACTACTCTATGCATGTAAATGGAATAAGAGAACTCCATTCATGATGTGGCTTAAAGGGTAAATATAATTAGAGAATTCATTCAAATTGGGAGCTTCTGTGACAGAAACTTGACGAACTCTTGTAACATAAGACGTTATTCAATGGACACCCTAGACATGTCATAATTTGATACAAATAAGGAATGCAGGGGTTTTTAAAATTTTGGCCCAGGTTACTCCATAATTATGTATAAAATAGTTGATCTCCTGTCCCTGCCAAGGAAGACTGTAGCTGTAATGCGGACGTTCTGAACGGCAACACTGAACTGGAAGTTTGACCTGAGCAAAAAAGACTCTGCAGGTGTGAAGCTTCAAGTTCAAACATCCAGTTCAATACCTGGAAAATGCAAAGAGAACAAGAGAACAAAAACTAGAATTAACTCTGAGATTTTCTTATGTGTTACTAGGAATAAAGGCGATAATCACCACAAATAGAATTACTTAGAAACCTCATACTGAGAATTCATAGCCCGACATCTTCTCAAAATATTGTGGCTTTAGAATAGGGATGAGAATTTGTGTTCGCGTGTTAAGTTTGTACTATATAAGTCAACTCTAATCCGACTCATTTAATTAACTAGGTTAGACCCCTCAACCATTATTTACTAATTTCGTGTTGAATTCGTATCAGATTTGTAGTTCGTGTCAAAAATTGTAAATCCTAAATGTTGTATGTCGAGTTCGGATCATGTCAATGCATGTATAGGATTATAACCCGACCCATATAATTAAATGGGTCAAACACAACAACTCCAACTCATTAATTTTGTGTTGGATGCATAACAGATTCGTAAGTTATGTCAAAAATTGACGGCTCTGCTTTAAAAGCATAAGGATGAGTAATACAAGAGATCTGATGATTGACAAACAGGATCCGGAAAGCATAGAGTAGTGATTAAGAGTTGACTACCAACAACTTTTAATTTAGACACTTACCCTCATCAATACCTCGTGGCTTCAAGAATTTTTTGAAAATTCAACCAATTGTACATGGTATATCTCAATTACAAAATGAATGTCAGGAAAAAAATAATTGATAAATAGAAAATAAACAAAATTTTGTTAATTCTTCAGAACAAAAAAAATGAATTCCGTCACTTATTACCAGTAGTCCCCACAGGAACAAGTTCCATTTCTAAAATGATGGAACCTCCTCACGTCTCTAACAATGATCTCCCTGTCTTCTATCTTCGAGATAAACTTAGAAGCAACATGGCAGTCATTACAAACCCTAAGGTTCTTGGCAACTCTAATGGTAGTTCCAGGAGGGGTGTTAAGAATACCAAAAGCTATTGCCAGTTTCTCACTGTGCCCACAGAGTAAAGTCTCTTTCTCCTCCTCACCAACATTGTGAAGTACACAAGAAGTATCAGGCACATACCCCTCCTTTCTCATCCTTTCCAACAGGATTTCAAGAAATCCATGGAGCTGCTCACTTTGTGGGTGTGACCCATCCCCAGCCACGAACTTATGAACCTCATCTCCAAACTCAATCCAACTATACCCAGGTTCCTTTCTTACTCCCATTTCTTTCATCCTTTTCCGGATATCCATCGCCTTTTCCCAGAGTCCGGCGGAAGAGTAGATATTAGACAGTAAAACATAGTGGCTAGCTACATTTGGCTGCAAGTCAAGGAGATTCTTAGCTGCAATCTCCCCAATTTCTACATTCTGGTGTATCCGACAAGCACCAAGCAAGCTACTCCAGGCATCTGTTTTGTCAAACTCAGGGGGCATGGTATTGATAAGCTCATATGCTTCTTCTAGTTGACCAGCTCGACCAAGCAAGTCCACCACACAGGCATAGTGGTCTGGTGCAGGTTCAACCCCGTGGTTCTCTTTCATTCTATGGAATAAGTATAAGCCTTCATTTACCATCTGGGAGTGACTACACGCTGCAAGAATTGCAATAAATGTAACTTGATTAGGCCTTAAACCATCGTTCTTCTCTCCTTCTGCTGCCATATCCATAAATAGTTCAAAAGCTTCCTCCCCTCTCCCATGCATCCCATAAGCCATGATGAGAACATTCCAGGTGATTACATTCTTGATAGGCATCCGATCAAACACTCTCTTAGAAAAGTTCAAGCAGCCACATTTTGCATACATGTCAACTAGTGCGCTACCGACGGCAACATCTGATGCCAATAAATGTCTGATGGCATAAGCATGGATCTCTTTCCCCTTTGCTAGTGCAGCAAGGGCAGCACAACCTGGCAGAACTGTCATTAGTGTTACTGAATTCGGCTTAAGAGGAATCGTGTTCTTATCCTCACAATCATCGTCATTGTTGTTTTCTTCCACTATTTGCATCTCATGTAGCAGGTTGAGTGCATCACCAACCCGTCCACAAATGACATAACCAGTGATCATTGTGTTCCAAGATACTATATCTCTGACCTCCATGCCATTAAATATATATTCTGAGATTTCTATCTTTCCCATTCTGAAGTACATGTCCATAAGTGCATTCTGCAGATACCTATCCCTCTCCAAACCCCTCTTTATTACATACCCATGCATACCTTCCTTGTCAGAGAATAGTTCACAGCGCACACTAGCTGGCAAAACACTCGACATTGTGGTGGTGTTTGGACAAATTCCATCGAGTTCCATTTGAAAGAAGAGGTTCAAGGCCTTCTCGTTATGCTCATTTTGTGCATAACCAGTAACCATAGCATTGAAAAGTGCAATACTCCGCTCTAAGATACCATCAAAAACTCGGCGACCACTTTCAACTTGTTGACAGTTGCAATACATGTCAACCAAAGCACTACCCACAAAAGAATTCTCAAGTAAGTTAGTAGTTTTCAAGGCATAAGCATGAATTTCCTTCCCTCTATCTAACATCCCCAAATGAGAACAGGCAGGAAGTACGCTTGCAAAGGTGACCCCATCTGGTTTAGTTCCTTCAAGAACCATAAGACGCAAGAACGATAATGCTTCTAAAAACTGATCGTTTTGAGAGAAGGAACTTATCATGGTGTTCCATGAAACCATATCACGGTCCTCAAATAACTCAAATAAAGCTTGCGAGTCAGCAACCCTTCCTAATTTAGCATACATAGTCATGAAAGCGTTGTTGCTATACGTTCTCCAAATTCCTGTTCTTAAACTATACGCATGCAGTTGCTTACCAAGCCGCAAACCATCATGCCTACGCAAATTTGAACAAGCTAGCGCGCCACTCACCAACGTAAACGAGCTAGGTGCCTCATTCTCAAACAGCATTAACCGAAACGCCTCCAAAGCAAGTTCCCACTCCTCAAAACGACACAATGCAGCAATGATGGAATTCCAAGAAACTTGGTCCCTCTCAGTCATTCTCTCAAACACCTTGTACACGTCCCCTATATCCCCACATTTCCCATACATATGAACAAGGGTATTAGCCACGGTGACCGAAGAGGAAGCGTACCCAAATTTAAAAACTTGGGCATGAATCTGTTTCCCAAGATTTACGTCCTGAAGTCCCACCACAGCCTTGAGGACAGCCGGGAAAGCGAAGTTGTCGGGTGAAATACCCGCGAGAGCCGACATCTGGATGTATGTCAAAATGGCTTCCCGGAAGAGATTGGACCGGGCCTGGGAGCGAAGGGCTTCGACCCATGAGTCCTGAGACAAAGGTTTTGAAGAGGAAGCGGTGAGAGTGGTGGTGGGGAAGGGTTGAGAACGAGTGTGTTTTTGAAGGGGTGTGGGTTGGCGGTGGTCGGTTTGGAGGGAAGACAACTTCGTACGTGAAGAGAATGGCAGAGTGAGAGGAGAAAGTGGTTGGGTGTAGCAGCATGACATAGCTGGTAGTTATTACAGTTATGATGCACTAGACTACTCTATTTTCCCTCAAGTTTTGAGTTTACAGAATATGAATGACTGAATGTGGTGCAGCAGTGAGGGAGATACTCTATATATAGTTTATATATAGTTTATACTACTTCACAAGTTGAGAGAGAGGGAACAATTGAGACTTATAGCAAAGTTGAAGTGAAAAATGCATCAAAATCTCAAAATTTTATCATAAGGTGTTTCAGACTTATAAATTATGATTTGTTTGGAGGAGGTAGTCCATAGAAATTTGATATATCTAGCATTTGCAAAAGTGGACCTCACGAATGGAAGAGATGTTATTTTATTGGGTAATACTATACACTACGATTCTATTAGTTCTAAATTACATCAGTGTAGGATGGGGTGGGACGAGGGTGTACTATTTAACATTACTCTATTTTACTTTGAGAATAATTCTATATATCACATTTTTGTTTCACATTCACAAATATCTCATCATATATATATATAATATTGATATTTTGTGAATTTTGACAAGATTTAATGAAAAATTCTAACGGAAAGAAAAAATTAAAAAAAAAAAAATTCAATAGCCTAAATTGAAATTTTTTAAATTTTGAAGGTCATTTTAAAACACGTGGAACTTCAGAGAAATTTTGTTAAGTTTTCCTTACATTTAAAATTTATATATTCCCCACCCTGGAGTACATGTCCATAAGCGCATTTTGCACATAACAATCCTCTAAACCGCTTTGTAAGCATCATAGTGGCAAAACAGTAGGGCTGACAATTTTTGATACGACCCGCGAACCCGACACGAAGATATAAGGTTAAAGTTTAGGTTAGACGAATTTAGGTCAATCTGTTTATTTTTTTCCTTTATTTTTTATTTTTGAGTAAAATGTAAAAAGTTAGCTAATTAGGTCGGGTTCGGATTCGGGTGGGGTCAACCTGACTCGACGCACTAAACAGGTCAAACGTGTCGGGTCAACTTGACTCACTAAATAGGTCAAACGAATCGTGTCGGATCGACATGACACGACTCGTTAACTAAATGGGTAGACGGGTTGTGTTACCCATTAAATTAGTGTCGGGTTCGGGTTTATAGGATTGACCTGCTTAGTTAATCGTGTCGGGTTGACAAATCAAACAGGTCGACCCATGAACCCATTTTGCCAAAACAATTGACATTTTTCTGGCATTCTGACTAATGCCATGAACTGCTTCCATTTCATTGAAGAGGTTCAATGCCTTCTCATCATGCTTATATTGTAAGCATGATACAATCAATAACACAAACGAGTTAGGCTTCACATTCTCTAAAAACATCAACTTAAATACCTCTAAGGCGAGTTGCCACTCTTAAATATCTCTTAGATGGAGTTGTCTCTATTGTTCTATGACATCAAATTTCTTGCGGATGTTACTTATATTTTTTTTGTTAAATCATCATTTATTTTAAAAGCTTAAGTTTATAAAAATAAATAAATTTAATTATTTAATCAATATTTTAACATTCCTTATGTTCCATACAAATATCCAAGTATCATTTTAGATGCATGCCAAAATAGCTTCCAGAAAAGATTAAAAAGGCCAGAGGGCATGAATGTACATGGGTTTGTGAAGTGAATGGTAATGTACATTCTCTAATACCATGTTTGAGAATAAAGTAAAGATATATATCAGCCTGGGCTGAATGAACAATCATTCAGTTCAGGCCTAATGAACAGTATTTTTGTGGACTTTACTATTAAATAAATAATTTTTTTTTTTTTAATCCTATCCAGCCTGGGTTGAATGACTGTTCATTCAGCCCAGACTAATGTATATCAGCACTCTTGAGAATAAGATTATATATAAATCACACATAATACTGTAAAGGCCTATATATATAGGGTAATATTACAGACACGCACCGATAACCATTATGGGACAAGGTATATACGGTACAATATATAATATAACTTAACAGTGGTGGTGGTGGTGAGTTTGGAGGTAAAGAAGTGTCTGTGAAGAGAAGCCAGGGTGAGAAGAGAGACTAGTAGTTGTGCAGTGAAGGAGGACATTTGGTCCTTTTTACAGATGAAGAAGTTACATGAATTCCTCAGTAAGAAACTATTACTTTATCATCTTCAGTGGAGCATTTGAAATGGACCATAGATAAATTTCTACTCTTTTTCTTCTTTTTTGAGCATAGATAACTTTTATTTGTCTCAAGCATGCATAGAGCAGATCTATTTTCATTTTTAGTGCATAGTTCTAAGTGTAATTACCACTGATCTATTTTTCATTACATAAAAGTTAAAACTACCATATCATCTCTGCTTTTGTTAACAAATCCACTTTCCAGATCTTTTTTTTTTTCCTTCTTTTCTTCAAAGTCCATTAGCTGATGGATTACATAAAAGAGAAGTAATGGACCAAGAATAATTAGCTTGCAACCACTCATAGATCAAGAATAAAGGAGCTAGGTATCCAGTGATGGTAGTTGCGATAGAAAAGTTATGACTTTTGAAGTTATAGCAATTGATAAAAACTAGCAACTTCATGATGAATTTCTTGTCAAGATATTCGAAACTTATTGATTCTTTGATAATGACTAGTGAAAGGTACTTACTCCCCTCATAAACCATAAAAGTATGCCGAATAACATCATTTTTATCATCTTGATGTTAAATCAAATGATTTTGGTAAAGGGACTTTAGACTAAAACTCGAATTTTGTTCTATTGTTATCTTTTTCTCCTTTTATGATAATGAAAGGTCAACATTCTGACAAAAATTGAAGAACAATCAAATTGCCATTGTCTAAGTTGGACCGGTAAGCTTATCTAAAAGAATAAATGAACACATGCCAGCGAAAAAGGAAAAGAAAAATATGGTTGTCCGCTATGTTTTTCTTTGGAAAGTGGTCGTCCACCTACCCATTTGAAATAGAATATTTGATTGACATTAGTCCAGGCTGATTTAACAGTGAATCAGTTTGAACTGTTTTCAGTATAAAAAAAAATATATATAAATTTTTTAATGAGATAAGGTCCATCAAAATAAAAAAAAGTATTCAAACTGAATGAATTATTCATTCAACCTGGACCGACCTTTATCATTAGCCTTTCAAATAAAGTACAGAATCCCTTTGTAAAAGTTTCTTCGTTTGCTTATTTGTTTGTCTTTTTGGATTCTTTTATTTTTTGGGAACTGGGACCCTTTTGCCGTGTGGATTGGTATGGCTCTCTGGCCCTATAGACGTCCAAATGCACAGCAGTTGGCACTTGGCTTTGTAATCATATATATATTATATATATATATATATATATATATATATATATATAATATATTATATATGTATGTGAAAATGTTACATTTATTTTTTTTTGTCTTTTTTAATTTTTTTATTTTTTAAAATTATTATTGAATCTGTGTCTATATATATATATATATATATATATAAGCTGATCTTGCATTAGAGAGTGCTTAAAATTGTGACATATGGCATGAATTAATTCTAAAAGCTTTTTAATTCTTGGGTTATCAATATTAGTAATTAATCATATCTAATATAATATTTCTTTTGGTTTTCAAAAACTGCCATATGTTTTCATTTTAAAACTTTCATTTAAGTGAAACAATAAATGTGTTTAAATGAGACAATTAAAACAGGAGTTTAATTGTCTTAAATGTTCCTTTTGGTTTTCCTTTTTTTTTTTTCTTATTACAATCTAACTAACCTCTTGATGTTTAAGATCGAAACTTTATTAAGATCATATATATATTTATATAAAAGCTGAATCTTGCATTAAAGAGTGCTTAAAATTGTGACATGTGGCATGTTTAAAATCTCGACATGTGGCATGAATTAATTCTAAAAGAATTTTGATTCTTAAGTTGTCAATATTAGTAATTAATTATATCTAATCTAATATTTCTTTTGGTTTTTAAAAACTGTCATATCTTTTCATTTTAAAACTTTCGTTTAAGTGAAACAATAAGTGTGTTTAAATGAGACAATTAAAACAGGGGGTTTAATTGTCTTAAATGTTTCTTTTGGTTTTCCCCCCCCCCCCCTTTTTTTTTTCTTATTACAATCTAGCTAACCTCTTGATCTTTAAGATCGAGACTTTATTAAGAATCTAAACCAAATTAGAGTAAACACACGTCTTTCTCTCTCTCTCTTTCTCTCTCTCTTTTGTTCTTTTTACTTCATTTTTTTGGCAAACCAAGTGGAGAGATAAGTCAAAAGTTTGGTTTCCAATTTTCTTCAGTTTTCGTTTTTTTTTTCCCCCTTTTTTTCTGTTCTAATTTATATGTTATTTCTAGACTAATGAATTATATTTCCGTATAAATTTATATATTATTTTTATTGAAATTGTTTATTTTTTCTTTTGTAATTTTACACTAAATTCAGCGAAACGATGATGAGAAAAAGTTTCATATGGTTGTTTTTGATATAAGGTATGACGATTTTTTAGCTACTTTGTTATTTATAGAGTTTTTTTTTTCTTTTTTTTTTTTTATGTGCATAATGCACATTGTTTACGCGCTTAATTGATGGATGACATTGGCTTTCAAAAGTATACGAAAAAGACAGTTCTTTTTTTTTTTCAATTATATTAGTATTTTCATTTTTCATTGTTCATCTTCATTTTCTGTGGTTTTGTACTCCCATTTTCATTTTTTTTGTCTATATTTTCAATTCTAATTTATATATTATTTTTTTTATTGAAATTGCTTCTTTTTTTTCTTTTTTTCTTTTTTTGTAAATTTTACACTGAATTCAGGGAAATGATGGTAAGAAAAAGTTTCATATTATTGTTTTTTGTACAAGATATGACGATTTTTTAGTTTACGTTGTTGTTTTTTTTTTTTTTTTTGGCACATTGTTTATATGCTTAATTGATGGATGACATTATATAGAAAAAGACAATTTTTTTATTTTTTTTAATTTATATTAGTATTTTCATTTTCCATTTTTTAATGACAATTTTTTAGCTTATGCAATTGTCCGTTGAATAGTTTTTTTTTTTTTTTTGTATGTGTCTTAAAAGTAGTTTCATTTACGTTATATATGCAAAAGCTTATTTTTTGTTCTACTTTATATACTACTTTTTAATCAAATTGCCTTTTTTTTTTTCTTAGTAAATCATACACTGAATTTTGGTAAGAGAGTGTTTTTTATCACTGTTTTGTTAGTATTGTTCATTTTCTCTTTTTATTTTTATCTTTATTTTATGTGGTTTTTTTCTTCTATTTCCCTTTTTTGTCTTTATTTTTGTTTTAATTCATATATTATTTTTATTTCAATTGATTATTTTTCTTTTTGTAAATTTTATATTAAATTCAATAAAATGATAGAGAGAAAGAGAGAGAATTTTCGATCGTTATTTTTTGTATTAGATATGGTGATTTTTTAGTTTATGACATTTGAGTAATATTTTTTTTTTCTCTATTTTGACAAGACTTTTTCCTATACTTAGGAATTTCATTGGAATCGAAAAATGTATAAAGAAAATATAGTTCTTTTTCAATTATAGTACTATTTTTCATTTTTTTTTTTTACTTCATGTAATTATATTATTTTGTTTTGGTAGCGTTGTTATTCATTAAGTTTTTTTTTTTTTTAATTTTTTGTTGTGCATAATGCACATTGTTTTTAGATCCACAAGAGGAGTAACATAATTAAAATAGAAAATAGAAAGCTGCTTTATTTAAAAGACAGCTGCAGCTACAAAAAGAAATAAAAAATTTCAATGTCTCCCAAGGCCAACAAAAAGATAAAAAAATAATCCTAAAAAATTTTTAATAAGACAAAAATATCTTTACAAATTTGGAAAGAAAAAAAAAACTTTTTTTAGAAAAATTAATTAAAAAAAAAGGAGTGATATTTTAGAAGGGACATTTTTGTGAACTGATTTTTAACCCATAATTTTTAAACATTGAACTGACCATTTTTAGTAAAAAACCGGTCCATTAATTTTGGAATTTCATTAAATTCAAAAATTTAATGTAGGATATTATAAGGTCTCGAAATTTACTACTCTCTTAAACTATAGAGAGAGAAAATTTAAAATTTAAAAACATACCACATTAACTACCAAAGAGAAAAAAAAAAAAAATCTGCTTTTGAAAGCAAAATAAGGGAAAAAAATAAAATAAAATAAAATAATTGATTGTTGTGCAAAAAATGAATAGAATATGTCTTTGAAATACCAAAAAGATAATTAAACATTAAATGTGATGTGAAAGGATTTATTTGATTGCATTAAATATTGAGTGGAAGATTTTATTTATTTTGTATTCATTAAATAAAAGATTCTGTTTATTTTGCTATGCATTATTTTTTTAAATGTTTATAATTATATGAATTTTATTTGTATTCAAATACAATAAATATTACATATACATTATCACAACTTTATCTTAATTTTCTATTAATGCTTTATATATATATATATATAACTTTATCTCTTATATTTTTAACTTTATCTTTGTAAGATGATGTTGTTGAGTGAAAAGAATTCTTGAATGTGGAAAACATCTATGCAATGGAAGACTCTACATCTGCAAGATTTTCTAGTGTGGAGTGTCGCATCCTTAAATTGTAAAATAAATAAATAAATGTTAACGTTGTGAGAATAATTATTACAGTTGATTGGGGCTAACATTGAAGACGATGTTGGACTATGTCTAACATTGATTTGCAATTCAACTACTCTCACCAAACAATTATAAATAGTTCTAACTAAAACCTCAAATTCTTCAAAAATAATAACTCTAAAATCAACCAAATATCAACCCTTAATCAGCCATCAAACTAATTGATAGTCACAAAATTATAATCTAAAAATTTTGCCCATCAAGAGAACCAAAAATATTTTCAAACAAATTAACCACAACAGTTCTTCCCTATAGTTTGAGGCCGGCTAACAAACTTGTTTCAAATTAATTGAGACCGAAATACAAAGAGAAAGGTTACTGGACTTTCCAAAATTCCCAGAAGTTTATGACTAAATTCTCAAACAAGAGAAAAAAAGAAAAAAAAAAAAAAAGCATCTTAATTACTCATGAACTCTACACATAGCCACCCAGATTTTCTTCAATCCATAATTAATTTCACAAAAAAGAAGAAAAATATCAAAGAGGGATGTTCGTATTTCTTCTCCATAGAGAAACTTATTACCATAGCAGAAAATGCATTTGATAAATAAATTTAAAACACATAGAACATACTTGGTGCAGAGGAATTGGAGTTTTATGAACAGTACTTGTGAATTTTAGTAAAGAAGGAGATAGAGATGTAATTGATACGGTTAGTTTTTGTTCGAAACTTTTTAAGAAGATAACTGAATGTACCGTTATTTAGATTTAACTGACGATCTTTTTAAATGTAAAAGCAAAAATGTAAAATAATACTATCAAATAAAAAGTACTATTCTCAATACATTACCACTTTTTATATTTCTTTAAGTAAAGATTCACAAGATAGGTTATAAAGAAAAAAAAAAAAAATCAAAATATCTTAGTCAAGAGCACGAGTTAACCTACTTCATTTGGCGCAACATACAAGAAGCAAGAAAAGTTGAGCACGTCACTGACAATTTCGATAAAAACAACTTAATTGGTTGATGTTGGGAGTTTTGACGTGGTATAGAAAAGTTAATTATTTCAAACTAGAAATCCTAGACACGCATGCGTGAACTTAGCGGTGAGAATCTTGTATATATAATCAGCAAAACACACACAAGGACACTCAGTAGTCAGTACTCAGAGAAAATGGCAGCCGAAGTCTCATCAATTTTCATATACCCAATAAAGTCATGTCGTGGAATTTCTGTTCCTCAAGCACCCATCACTCCCACTGGTAAATCAACATGATCCACTTCGTCAAGTTTTTCTTTTTGGTTCCTTTTTGTGTTCTTCCGCCATTGTTTCTTTGACCCATTTGATTGTTCTCTCTATTTTCTTCAAGTATTCTCACTCTGAACATTAGTGTGTATCACTCTTTATCAGTTTCTGGGTTTAGCGCTTTTCTTTTTCAAGTTGAATTGAGTGCTAAATTGAAAATTTTGATTGATCATCTATAATTTGTAATGTGAAATACTGACTTGCTGAATCTTCCATGGTCAGAACCCTTTTGATTGCAGAGAACTTTTGACTGAAATTTTGAGTTTTAGTGAGTGGTGTTCAAAACAGTGACCCCACAGTGGAAATATTATAATTGTAGAATTGAGCGGAAGAAAACACAACAAAGATTTCGGAACTTCAGAATTGAAAAATCAAAACGTATAAATTTTGGATAGAAGTAATAGAAAGCAGTTCATGTTGGGAATAAGTATATGTAATTATCTTTTTGTTACCGATCTCTTGAAGAACTGTAAATTTTGCATATAATTTGGATCATCCACGATATTCCTTTTTTTTTTTTTGTTTTAATTTTTTATGTGGTTTATGCAAGATACTACTACACGTATCTTAAAAGAGTCAGAGAATTAAGAATTTTATTTTTTTTTATTTGGCTTTTTATTTTTTATTTTTTATTTTTTTATGAGTAACTTTTCATTAACACAACAAACACTTCCAGCAGAAAGCTAGAACTCCAATCTCAACAATACAACCAAAAGGCCAGCAAAGAAAGTTTCCTAAACAATAGAACAAACAAAACTGCTTCAGCAAACAAAGCAGCAAAAACAGCAACATCTAGCCAAAGAAAGGCCGGAACACCCCCAACAAGGCAAAAACTCTCAAACTACAAATCAAACAACAAAAAACCAACAGCCAAAACAACACACCAATCAAGTAAACCCACCATCAAACCAAAAAATCCAGATTAAGACCCCTAAGATGACATAGAGCTGCATTTTCAGGTTTCAACTTGAACTTACCCTTGCCTTTTATTCTGCATTTTACTTCCCAAATAACATCTTGCAACAGCTTTCCTTCAGCCTTAGGAGGAGAACCATGCCGAATGAGATTTCTTTGCCTCCATAAGTTGTACACAACAGCACCCTAAGAGATTTTACTCAGATTGGCCTTCAAAGTATTATTATTCCACTCCTTTGAACCCAAACTAACCACATCTTGCCAAGAGGAAGGAATAGAATCATAGGAATTTCTTCTCGTAACAACTTGCCAAAGCCTCTTGCTATAACCACAACGAAAGAACAAATGGTCAATACTCTTTATAAAACCTCTACAAAAAACACAATGTGTTACAATCGTAAGTGTTCTATATGATTTAAGTACAATCTTAATTATGTGTATATAATAAGCTTTTGAGCACCCTTCCCTTGCAAGCCGGTTTTTAATGGTGAGTTATCCAAGGTTTGTATTATTTGGTATCAAAGTCAAACACCATGTCTTGAGTTTAAGTAACGGTAGGGGCAGCCAATGGAATAGAGTGGGCCGCCGAGGACGTCGGATTCGTAAGCGTGGTGATATGTTACAATCCTAAGTGTCCTACATGGCTTAAGTACAATTTTAACCATGCGTGTATAACCTCTTGAACACCCTCCCCTTGCAAGCCGGTTTTCAATGGTGCGTTATACTCAAGATTTGTATCACAATGAATATCTCCCCCATATCCCCAACTAGCCAAATGCTCCCTTGTTTAGAGACCATTCCTAAACACAAGCCACAAAATGAAAGCTTGTCTAGGAATAGCCAATTTAAACCAAACCAGTTTCCACCAAACCACAAGAGGTTTTTTACTTCTAATCTCATTCCATGTATCATTGCAACTATAGACTCCCTTCTTTGAAGGCACCCAAATAGGCTTGTCCTCAACTCCAAATTGAACACACGGCAATTTGCTTTGGATAGTAACCAAAGCCTCAGACTTGGCAGGAGGCCAGCGCCATTCATTCCCAATAAAAACAGAAGAAACTTTGGCATCAATCCTACTCCTCGAATCATAGACTACTCTAAACCCATTTATCAGCCAACACCCCATCTGGTTGTTATTTGGCTTCTTTTTTTTTTTTGTTTCACAATGAATGGTGTAGGGCTACTTCTCGTAAATGATTGATTTACATATAAACAGTTTGAGATTGGCTTGTTTGAGCTCATATGCATGTAAACTACACAGATTTGAGCTTTAAATTTCAAAGTTGAATACTAAACAAGATGAGCTAAAGCCACATCGAATTTTAGATAGATAGGCTGTTGAACAGTCAACTTAGGTGCTTCACAGTCTTAGTAATAGTTCATGGGGTTTTTCTCTTAATCAGAGATATTAAGCTTCGGTAAATCATGCTAGTTAGCAGAATCATATAGGCTGATGAAGAAGCTTAGGCTTGAACCAATCTAAGATAGCCTAATTTTTTCAACCAAATTTGTCTTATATTTCGTTCAGGAACCAAGCCAACTCTGAATCTGGCAAACTATTTTAATGGTCAATTTAAGAATCAGAGTCTGTTGCCACAAAGCCATTGAATAAAAGAAATGGATAACAGAAAGATAGGAGTCTCAAAGATATAAATTTTGTAACCCTGTCATACTGAGTTCCAATCCTAAGCCCTTCTTTTTCTTTAGAATCTGGATTGTTGCATTACATCATAGGTCTACTGAATAGGTGATGGTATCCTTGTATAAATTGATTGATTTAGCTGACCCCAATTAGTTGTTATTGAAAATTACTTTGGAGTTTTTTTTGGATGAATGAAATTTTCATTAACCAACATAGAAAACAACACACTCTAGCAAATCAGCTAGAACTCCAGGATACAACAAACCTCCAGATACACTCAGCTATACAACACCTTACAGACTCAAAAAACAGACACTTACAACCAAAATGGCCTTTACCATGACCTACTTACACAAAACAGTGGTATCTATAAAAGCAACTACATCAATTACACCAAAAACAAAAACAAAAACAAAAAAACAAAATCCACCAACAAAAGAAATCTATACAACAAAAGATTCTCAACAATACCAGCAACCTTCCTCTGCTGCATTACGCCACAACAGCGAAACAAAAGGCACCAAACATCAGCATATCTCCTACCAGAACCAACAGGCTAGCAAATACTTCCTCTGCAGCAGAGCACCTAACAGCAGACCTTCAACTGCTGCAAAAGTTGAGACCTGCAGTCTACTATAGAAACCACTCTGCCAATGCCTCTTCTATTAGAGTTACTCATCAAAAAAACAAAAAAAAAAATTACTTTTTTCAGTTAGACCTGATTGATTTTTCCTTTTTTTTGGCTCTTGATATTACAGGATTTCGATGGGACCGGCAATGGGTAGTTGTAAATAGCAAAGGGAGGGCATGTACTCAGAGAGTTGAACCAAAGCTGGCTTTGGTTGGGGTGGAGTTGCCAAATGAGGCCTTTTCAGAGGGTTGGGAACCTACCAAGAGCTCATACATGGGTAAATTCTTTGTTCTTTATTTATAGTCTTCTGAACAAAATTCTTTGAAATTATGGTGCTTGCCTCATCTCATGTACCAGGCTAAGCCTAACATTGACTTTTTTCATAATAGGAGAGTATTTATTTTTATCATACAAAAAAAAAAAAAACAAAAGAGATTGTAAACTGTTAAATTATCAAATTGATGTATGTTTCTCTGATCACTATGTGTGTGTCAGTGTGTGTATTCTAGGCCAGACTGTTTATATATAGTTTACTAGCTGATTTTGAGATGAAACCTTAGTTCTTCTTTTTGATCTGGAAAATTTATGTCAATGTTGTGATCAAAAGATAGACTCTTAGTTGTTTATTCATGTGCAAAATTATGATGTAATACCTTCAATAGCTTTTCTTACCTGGTGGTACATTTTTCCCTTATATTTCATGAGATTTTTCTAAAAGGAAGTATGATGTGCATATGAGCTTGATTATGGAGTTGTGATTTTAATGGCCGGTGCTAGTTGGTCCCAGTATTCTGGATTTTATGCTGAAAGGTGGCTTGGGCCTCGTAAAATTTATGTCAACATGTCCAACATATTTCTCCTTTCATTGCACATAAAATATTTAAGTTGATTTATCTTTTGGTTTTTTTCTCTGTGGTTTTTCATTATAATTTTCCACTTATTTGTCGTTCAGTCTTAAAAGCACCTGGGATGAATGTGCTAAAGGTTTCTCTCAGTAAACCACGTGAAACAGCAGATGGTGTCTCAGTTTGGGAATGGTCTGGCTCTGCATTGGATGAAGGAGATGAAGCATCACAATGGTTTTCAAATTATCTTGGGAAGCCCTGCCGGCTAGTTCGTTTCAATAGTGGTAGGGCTTGATCTTTGTGCATTTTAAAAGAGGAGGACATTGTTCCCACTAATTAAGGGTACCAATGAAAAGCAGAAATTAATTTGGTTGGGGGCATTGAAAATAAAAAGTTCTTGAATTGAAGGATGAATGGCATGGGCAGGCCCATGTTTTGGCATTGTAACACACGCACACACATGTACAAATGCATACGTTCCATCAGCAGGAAGAAGAAAAAAAAAGGGGAAATACATACATACATGTCATTATGCTCAGAGTCATATTTCCAAACTCAATAACAACTGATGAGTGATTTGGCTGCATGTTGTTCTGATGTGTGCCAACTCCCCTATGACTAGTTACAAGAATATATATATATATATATATATATATATTGGTTTCCTCTTCTATTTTGTTAATGTTTTGCTTTCCTCTCTTGCCATAGAAGCCTCTGCAGAGGATTTCCAATCATTCAGGGCCTCTGGGATTGCTCTTTCTTTCTTATTTATATTTCTTATATCTACTTCTATTTTAATCATAGATTCTATCATTTTCTAATGCAGCTTCAGAAACTAGGCCTGTGGAACCTGGGTATGCTCCTGGACACAGTGTCTTGTTCTCTGACATGTATCCATACTTGCTATTATCTCAGGTTGGTCCAGTTGAGAAATGAAAGCTAAGTTTTCCTTGCTTTTAGATAAAATCTTAAAGGTCGATTTCAACACATCTTTTGCAGGGATCAATGGATGCACTAAATAAGCTTCTCAAGGAGCCCATACAAGTTAACCGTTTCAGACCCAAGTATCCACTCTTTATCATGTCTTTTTATTTCATCTATAAGCATCCACGTACTCTGCACTGTTAGTGTTGGAACCAATCACTTCAATAAGAGCCAATACAAATAACTAAAAATGCCCAAAATGTTAATGGATTTGTCTCATGAATACTTCTGAGTCTTAGAAAAATTTTACTTGGATTTTTCAGCATCCTGGTTGCTGGTTGTGAACCATTTGCTGAAGACTTGTGGACAGAGATCAAGATAAACAAATTCACTTTTCAGGGTGTCAAGCTATGCTCCCGCTGTAAGGTAAGACCAAGCTCTCTTCATTTTCTGCCCTATCTAATGAGAGTCAAATTATTTCCCATAAGAGTATTAATGTTGAAAGAAAGTATTGTGGAATTGATTTGGCCAGGATAAATTCTCCCGCTGTGCTGTATTCAATATATAGATAGTAAACTGTACAATGATAACTTCGAGTATATGTGCAGTTACAACTGAAACTAAAAGATAATTACAATTCAAACTAAAGATAAATAATACAGCAGATACAATAACTTCGTTATCCTAGCTAACGGCTGAGACTGATCCTTTGTCAATGAGCATTTGAATATTACCTTCATCTTCATCATCAGATATTGAAACTGCTGCTTAGTCTTATCTCCCTGCTTGGTATCAACATCTGCAGCACAACTGCTATATCAGTAGAAACAGAGTATTTGTGAGTCTTCGTGTTCACTCTATGGTGGGTAGCTAGAAATGAAAAATGTTATCAGCCACTTAGTAAGAATAACTATTGAAGATAAAATTTAAAGAACAGCTACAGCTTGCAGTTGAGCTCAAAGATGAAGCATGAGTGCCAGGGTGGAACTGAGATTTTAGGTGTAGGGGGACGAAATTAAAAAAAATTAAATTAAATTAAATTAAGGGGTATAAATTTGATTTTAAAAGAATTATAGGGATATTAAAAAAACAATAGAGAACACTTTTAGGCTTGGGGGGATTCCACCCCTGCATGAGTGCCTTCTCGAGCACCAAAGTTGAACACGTTTAGTGGTGTCCTCACCCTAAATCATCCAAGTCATTTAATTATGCAAAACTTTACATTTCATTGTTCCTCTTTAATTGTCTCCTAAGTTATATGCAAGAAGTATTAGTTCCAATATCTGACCACCCTAAAATTTCTACATGCACATATCCTCATCTTTGGGTTCTGATATATTATTTGCAGCCATTTGTCTATTACATATGGGCTTCTCGTAGATGGAGTTGTGTCTGAACCTCTTAAATCATTAATTAGAGCTGTGTATTTCTTATGCTTGACTGTGTATCTCTTCCAATGTTTACAAATAGCTTTTGTATATTTTAGGTCCCCACAATCAACCAAGAAACTGGGATTGCAGGCCCTGAGCTGAATGACACTCTTAAGAAAATCCGGTCAGACAAAGTCTTGCGTCCGACTCAAAAACACCAGGGAAAGGTGAGTCCTGAATCCTAAACTACCAAACAATTTTATTCCCTCCGTTCAAATGATTAACAGATAACACGTGAAATGGTTCTGCAGGTCTACTTTGGTCAGAATTTGGTCTGGAAGGACTATTTTACTGAAGGGAAGGGAAAGATCCTTAAAGTGGGAGATCCTGTTTCTATCCTCAGAAAGGTTTCCTCTGCTAATGAAGCAGCAGCTTGAACTCTTAAAAATATCTACCTTTTTTCTGTCTTCAAGACAGAATACCTGCCTTTATTACTAATGTTTTATAGATGGTAAGACCTGCTGTGTAGTATATATCATTACAAAATAAGAAATGGGTAGCTTGCTAGTGCAAGGTGTCATGTTCTTTGCCCTATATTTTCATATATATAAATTCAGAATAATGTTAGAAACCACTCTTTTATCCCACCACTATCTCACCTTGTTAACGTGTAATGCCAATCATTTTTTTTTTTTTTGTTTTATTCTCAACCATATCATTAAGTTATTACTTAGCATTAACTACATTTGGACATGCTGATAATTAAGTTATTGATCACTCAACACAATGATAATTAAGTTATTACTTGGTGTTTAGTAAATTGGGACATTCTGATAATATATTGAAAAAAAACAAAGAACACATACAACTGCTCAGGGGCATACCTAATGAAAACCGCTTCAATCCCTCCCCAGTCCCTTAAACCAACAGTGCAATTGTTACCAAACTCAGAGTTCCCAATATAAGATTCACCATACCTAGTAGGCCAGGAGACCTAAGGGGTGCTAATTGTCTAACATTTCCTTCATATTTCATTGTGCTTTCCTAAGTCTTCTCGAACCACTTTTGTGAGCTGTATCCTTTCGCAAGTTTTGTACTCTCGCACAGCGTTTACTTCATTGAGCAAAAGTATACTTTCTATGCATGTATGCATGGAAAGCCCAAAAACAATATACTTTTGTAATTCCAGGACTAATGAATTTATGGGTCTTGAGATCATATAAGAATAGCTCTTTACTACTCGTCGCAATTAGAATCTGGCTTTTGTTCCTAAAACTGAGCGTCTCCCCAAACCATTTCCAACCCCTTGTAATATTACGCCATATTCTTTCATCAACCAAATGCAACAATCATCATATGGGTCATACTTCTGGCGATTTCTTCCTGGGTCACACTGTATCAAAGAGAGCAATCCATCAGAAGACCACAAGAGAAAAATAATAGGGCTGTGTTGTACTAGCTAGAACACCCAGAAGCCTCATCACTTGGAATTCCTCGTCACACATATCAAACAACAGAATCACCATTTCTTGAGACTCAAAGTACCTAACCCAATGGCTAGCCCCATTCATGAAAATCTGTGCTGAAGGCCTGCAATTCTTATAAGGTTTAGTAGAGTGAAAGTCGTTGTTGACACTAACCAAGAAAAAAATAAAATAAAGAATAAAAAAATAAAATAAAAAAAAGCTCGTAGGTGGCTATTGAGTGGCCGAATCACTTCTTTTGGCCAATGGACGGTTTAAACTTTTATTTTTTATTTTTTTTCTATTTCAATTTGGGTCATTCATTTTAACGAACAATCCAAATAAAATGTATTGTATTCGGTGCAACTTGCAATAGAATACAACCTAGCATTTTCACTTATCCCTCTGTTAATACTTTTTTGTTAAATCCAATAACAAACTCATTATGTGCGATAGACGTAACTTTAAATATTCATTATTATACCCCTAAATCAAATAAAAAATTTTTAAAAAAATCCTAGTTTATTATATTTGTGTTGTAGCATCTATGTGTAATAAACTTCATTTCTATGGTTAAGTTATTATAAATTATCTCTCCGTTTTTTGAAAACTGTCATTAGACGTAATTCTGAGTAAAAATAAACGAATTTGTCTCATATTATGATAGAAGCTTGTCGTATAAAACACGAAATCCAATCCTCAATTAACTATTTTTCTTCTCTTATAATATTTTGTATTCCGTTGTTGGCTCTTATACCCCATTAAAGGGTCAATTGAAAGCTAGTTTCATATTCTAAGCAACTTATGAGTGTCACCTAAAGAATGCATTCTATAAGTAGAATAAAATATATAACAATTTTGTTGCAGTTCGAATGACTGATTCAATGAAGATCTTTCAACAGTTGCTTTCAGCAAATCCTCAATCCATTGAAAATTACACAGTAAATAGAACAAGCATTGGGTGTGTTTGGTTCAACCAAAAATTTCTACAATTCACTCTAAATCCGTTTTAATCTTTGAGGGGAGGAGGGAAGAAAGAGTTGTACCGTGTGTTGGGGTAAGGCGCATGATCTCATTGTCTTGGGTCGCGGGGGTTTTTTTGTTTTTGTTTTTGTTTTGGTTTTTGTTTTTTGTTTTTTTTTTTTTGTGGCACTCATTTTGTTTCAGCTGACATGGAGCTGAAAAAAAATTTGACATGGTCCGACGTGGTCCACGATCTGTGTCACCTTTAATTTTTGAACGAATCACTAACCGAGGTATTGAAAAAAAATAAATAAAAATGAAAAACCCACGTATCAAAATGTCACTTTTGAAAACTTGGATAATTGTTTGAAAAACTTGCAAAATCCAGGTATCAAAATGGTGCTAGGGTTTAATTTGCTTCTTTGGGGTGCATAAAAAAATTCACATTTTTATGCCGTAAACAAGGGGTGTGTTTTTAAAATGTGTGATTTTGAAGGTATTCTAGGGCACTATTTTTTCAAACGGTATATTTTAACAAACGTTTAACTGTATTTTTAAAATCACGTTTTTATTAACTACGTTTTGAAATATCATTTTTTTGTTTAAACCACACATTTTGAAACCGTTAAACGTACTCTACAAAAAATAAGCATTATACCGGTATTTATTTGTTGGCATTTATATTAAAATTCTGACACTTATTTTTATTACCGATATACTTTTTCTCTGCACATCTTGCACAAGCGTCAGGAAAAGTAGTGTTAGCATAGGTCTCTTTTTTTTTTTTGTAGTGAAACCGTTAAACCAGACGATCATTGTACATTTGGCAGATCCAGAGGATTTTTGCTTCTTTGTTGTGCAAACTTATGGTTTTTTAATAAATCATTGACATGGAACCATCTTTGCCTTTTATTATAAAAGAACAATCAGGATTTGAAGAACTACACATTATGTAATTTCTTAGCAATACATCATCTCGATCAAATCCATTTTTAGTTCATTTATGGCCAAAATTTTGTTTTGTTGCATCCAACAGTAGTGTATATGGTGCTACGTCATTTAAAAAAATTTAAATGATAAGACAACATATATACCATTAAATTTATAAAGTTTAATTTGAATAATGAAATAGATTCTCTCATTTTCACTTGAAAAGGAGAAGATTATGATCCCAAAAGAAATGAATCTCAACTATGAGCTAACTACTAACAAAGCAAGTCATGTATGAAATCAAGAAACTAGAAAGATTTAATTAGGTCACGTTTGTTTCACGGAATAACCCTTGAAGTAGAATGGTTATTCCTATAAAATAATCATTTATTTTATTTTATTGCACACTATGCTTTGAAATAGCTATTTCCATGAAAATGATTATTTCTTAAATTGAAAAATAGACATTCTTTTAAAAAATGAGAAGAATATTTATTTCTTAAATTGATGAATAATCATTTTTCTAAAAAATGAAATGAATAACTATTATTTCTACTCCTCGAAAAAACAATGCGACATTTAATTATGCAAAACTAGACATTTCATTGTTCCTTTTTGACTATCTCCTAAGTTATATGCAAGAATTATAAGTTTCAATATCTGACCGCCCTAAAATTTCTACATGTACATATATATCGTTATCTTTGGGTCCTAATATATTATTTGCAGCTATTTGTCTATTTTGGTTAGAAATTAGAATTTAGTCTAGAAGGACTCTCTTTCTTAAGGGAAGGGAAAGATCCTTAAAGTGGGACATCCTGTTTATATCCTCAAAAAGATTTCCTCTGCTAATGAAGCAGCAGCTTGAACTCCTTAGTATATCCTCTTAGAGCATTCTCATTCGACTCCCTATTTTTATCCTTAAAAGTAGGGAGTAAAATCAGTTTTCTCTACTTTAGAGAGTCACTTTTTTCTAAACACTTACATCCGGCTCCCTACTTTAAGAATCCACTTTGACCTTTTCATTTAAATATTAATATTTTTTGAAAAAATTAATTATTTCTCTAAAAGGAAAAAACAAATAAAATTGGAAAACTTAAAAAGTAGGAGAGATAAACTAATATTTTATTACAAAAAAGAAGAGTAGGGAGTGAAAGTAGGGAGCCATTTCATGCTCCCTACATTTTTTCCTCAAAGTAGAGAGCCGGATGTGAGCAATAAAATGGTTAAAAATCCATTTTGGCTCCCTACTATAAGGATATCCCTATAATAGGGAGCCGGATGAGAATGCTCTAATGTTTTGTAGATGATAAGAGATGTTGTGTAGTATATATATCATTACAGCATAATAAATGGGTGGCTGATAATTTATCGAAATTATCAAGAAATTTATTGATCACTCAACACAATGATACACAATTTGGACATGCTGATAATATATTGAAAAAGAACAAAGAACAAATGCAAGTGCTCAAGGGCATAACCCATAAAAACCACTTCAACCCTCCCCAATTCTTTAAACAAATAGTACAATTGTCTAACCATATCATTCTACCTAAAAATTAAAAAAAAAACAACTACTTTATCATTCTCACCAAACTTAGAGTTCATTATAAAAGATTTACCATACCTAATAGCAAGAAGGTCTAAGGGGTCCTAATTATTTAACATTTCCTTCATATTTCATTGTGCATGCCTAAGTCTTCTCGAACCACATTTGTGAGCTGCATCCTTTTTCATGAACAAGTCTAGTAGACTAGTACTCTCGCACGACATTTACTTCATCGAGTAAAACTAGACTTTCTATGCATGTATGCATACTACGCGGAAAATAATGTCGCTTTTTAATTCCAGGATTAACGAATCTCTGGGTTTTGAGATCATATAACAACTCTTTACTACTTGTCACAATTTTGCTGGTAATAGTTTCCAAAAAAAATTTCTTGCCTATTTTTTTTTCTCCTGGAAATAATGTTCAGTTTAAGAAAAATGATTTGAAGCTATGAAAACTTGGAAACAGTAATTAAATTTAAATACAATAGGATTATTATGTCCTTGTTGATAACTTGGACATGAAACTGTACTTTTTATATTAATATTATTCAAGCACTTAATTAATAGAAACAACACTCTTTTACAAATTTTATCAAACAATTATTATGTTTTTAAAAATTATGTTTTCATTAACTATAACCTGCACATTTTAAAACCGCTAAATCAAATGAACCTAAAATGGATAAAGTTAGAATCCTACATCCATGATCTAAAAAGCCTAAGAGACTATACCTTTATTATTAAGTTGATGCATTATTGTGCGTCGTGTTTTTGTGTAGGGATGCTGACTTGTCAATTGAAGGGTTTTACAACCGAAAAATGTTTGGTGTCCATATTTTTTATTCATATTTGGTATTTTTTTTTTTTTAATTTTTTTTTTTACAATTTTTCACAAATAAAAAAAAAAAAAAGAGCTCCATAAATTTTTACAAAAATAGGTCCATCATTTTAAATTTTTGCAAAAAATAAACAAATAAAAAATAAAAAAGACCAAAGATTAACCAAGCATTATTCTTTACAACCCCGTCCCTAATATCTTTTGTAAAACAAAGCTCAAAAATGGAACGGTAAAACTAAAAGTTGAGCTCTCTCAAAATCTCTGGGTCTCAGCAAGAAATTTTGTGTGATCGATTATTTCCCTCTGTTTTCTTCTTAGAAGTTGAGCTCTCTCAAAATCTCTCAAAAACCCATCTCCGATTTTCATCTATTATTGCTTCTTTTCACCTAAATCAAGCTCCCATATACATATATATACCTATACCTTCAATCCAATAATACCCATGCCAAAATGCTCAACATTTCGCACAGAGCTCCTCTGCAACTCAATCAGGAGAGTCCTCAAGCTGGGCCTCTCGTCAATCCCATGTAAGTTCCCTACTCCGCTTCACTCTCACTCCCACTTCTCAGTTCTCGCCGTTCCATCAAACAAAACCTCTGAAACTGAAAATAATGGTGAAACTGAGCCCCCAATACCTGATGAAATCTTCAAGTCGAGTCCCAAATTGGGTTCTTACAAGTTGGGTGATTCCACTTTCTATTCACTCATTGAGAACTATGCCGACTCTGGTGATTTTTGGTCGTTAGAGAAGGTTTTAGATCGAATGAAACGCGAAAACCGAAGGTTTATTGAGAAAAACTTTGTTGTTATGTTTAGAGCTTATGGCAAAGCGCATTTACCTGAAAAAGCTGTTGAATTGTTTGATAGAATGGCGTGTGAGTTTCAATGTAGGAGGACTGTGAGATCGTTTAACTCGGTGCTTAATGTTATTATACAAGAAGGTTGTTTTTCTCGGGCATTAGAGTTTTATTCGTGTGTTACGGGCAGTGGGAATGCGAATATTTCACCCAATGTGCTTACTTTCAATTTGGTTATAAAGGCTTTGTGTAAGTTGGGATTGGTTAATAGAGCAGTTGAGATATTTAGAGAAATGCCTGTTTGGAAATGCATTCCCGATGTGTTCACGTATAGTACATTGATGGACGGGTTGTGCAGGGAAAATAGGATTGACGAGGCAGTTTCACTGTTGGATGAGATGCAAATTGAGGGGTGTTTCCCAAGTGCTGCAACATTTAACGTGTTGATCAATGCGATGTGCAAAAAGGGTGACTTGGCCCGGGCCGCAAAGCTCGTTGATAACATGTTTCTGAAAGGATGTGTTCCTAATGAAGTGACATATAACACCCTCATCCATGGTTTGTGCCTCAAGGGAAAATTGGAGAAGGCAGTGAGTCTATTGGATCGAATGGTATCGAGTAAATGTGTGCCTAACAATGTCACATATGGAACAATCATCAATGGGCTTGTCAAGCAAGGAAGAGCTGTTGATGGGGCTCGTGTGCTGATCTCTATGAAGGAGAGAGGGCATTGTGGAAATGAGTATGTTTATTCAGCCCTTGTTAGCGGGTTGTTTAGGGAGGGAAAGACTGAAGAGGCAATGAAATTGTGGAAGGAGATGATGGAAGATGGATGTAAACCCAATACTGTTGTTTATAGTGCTCTTATAGATGGTCTATGCCGAGAAGGAAAGCTGGATGAAGCAAAAGAAGTTCTGTCTGAGATGGTGAATGATGGTTGCGTGCCCAATGCTTTCACTTATAGCTCCTTAATGAAGGGGTTCTTCCAAACGGGAGATAGCCATAAAGCAATTCTTGTGTGGAAAGAGATGGCAGACAATAACTGTACCCATAATGAGGTTTGTTACAGTGTATTTATTCATGGCTTATGTGAGGATGGGAAGCTTAGGGATGCCTTGATGCTGTGGAAGCAGATGTTGGGCAAGGGATTTAAACCTGATGTTGTGGCTTACAGTTCAATGATTCATGGCCTTTGCAATGCGGGCTTGGTAGAGCAGGGTTTGAAACTTTTCAATGACATGCTTTGTCAAGAGCCTGAATCGCAACCAGATGTGGTCACTTATAACATAATTTTCAATGGTTTGTGCAAGCAGAGTAACATCTCCCATGCCATTGATCTTTTAAACAGTATGCTGGATCGGGGTTGTGATCCTGACTTAGTTACATGCAATATTTTTTTGAGAGCTTTAAGAGAAAAGGTACACCCACCTCAAGATGGTAGGGAGTTTTTAGATGAGCTTGCAGTCCGGCTGTTTAAGCGGCAGAGAATTTTAGGTGCTTCCAGAATTGTAGAAGTGATGTTACAAAAGTTTCTGCCTCCTAAAGCCTCTACTTGGGCAAGAGTTGTTCAAGAGCTTTGCAAACCTAAGAAAATTCAAGCTGCCATTGACAAGTGTTGGAGCAGCCTATACTGCTGATGTCTTAAGTAAGTCTTTTTTTGCTTTTTCTATTATTGTCTTGCCCGTCAAAGTTTAGTTAGACTGTTGACTACAACCACTTCTAAAATATGATTTTGAAGTTATCTGTAAGAATGACGCTTCATATGCTTTTGAAGTTATCTTTAATCATTTGCATAATTGCATTTGCTTTTATTTTAGTTGCATAATCCACTTGCCTTCTTGCTGTGAGACTTTACTTCACAAACCATATGGAAATTGTGAAGGATATGAAATTCAAACTGTTGTCAGAGGAGACTAGCAATAATCCAAGGAAGGTATATTGATAGTAGTCTTCTCATAGATACATGCCTACATACACACATGCTACTTTCCAAGACTGTTTGGAATCAATTTCTCTCATAAAACAAATTGGTTAATTTAATAAATTTGGCATTGATGTATTATATGAGATGCTTTTCCCTTTAGCGTAGGCAAGGACAATATTAGTTTAATGCTTTCTCCAACACATGCACCCCAACAAAGAAATAGCTTGAGTGATTAAGTGGGCAGTGCTTTTGTTCAACAAGAAGACCAGCTAGCAAAATTAAAGAACAAGAGTGAATTTTAGCTGGGGACTAGTTTTTCTCTAATTATGCCATGAAAAATGGTTTACAAGGATTTAGAGAATGAGTTTGGATGAGAAATATGCTACTTGCTTTGAAGCCATATTTTAAGAGGCACAAAATGAAAAGTAATCTGCACCAAACATATTTTGGATTTCCTAATTGATGAAAACACTAGAAAGTCATTGAAAATTAGCTGCTACATCACTTCGTCTATTTTCTAAACAGAAGGTATTTTCTGTTGTTGCTTCATATTTATTAAGTCAAGAATATTATATGTTCAAAAGAGAATCACGTTATTATTTTGAGCTCTTAGAGACCGTGCCTGAAGGTTGTCTTGCATCACTGAAAGGATCTGCCGGAGAATTTTTCCTTTGAACATGTTGTTCTGCTTTAACAAAATGCTGAGCCAGTTTTGATACTTCCTTGTTAGGGCATTCAAAAACTCACACGACTACTTATCTGCAGGTAAAGTTGGCCAAGGCAATGACAGGATCCAAAAATCTTAGGTTGGACTCTCCCCAGGCTTACTTGATTTATGTAATTTTTTGCTGATTATGCAGTCATAGGAATTAGTCTTTTTCTAGCATGGGTCTAGCATACCCTGGCATAACATCATATAATAATAAAAAGAATACCAATAACAATAATTATAATAAAAAACTGGAAAGAAATTTTGATGGCAAAGTTATTCCAATGAAAAAAGAATCTGGACATAGTCAAAGTCTAATCGTCTCCTTATTATCTTATACACAGAGGAAATTATGATAAAGCCAGCTAGTACTATGGATTATTGAGTTGATATAAGGATTCTTGATATATCATGTATGAACTCCAAATCTTGTCATAGGAACGTTAACCGAAATAGTTTTCTAGTGTGGGCTGGTATATTCTACCAAATTTTTACTTATCAAAAAAGAATTCTACCAATTTTTTTTTTTTTCATAAGTAATGTAAAGTTATTCTAGTGAAAAAAGAATCTGGACATAGTCAAAGTCTAATCATCTCCTTATTATCTTATACACAGAGGAAATTATGATAAAGCCAGCTAGTACTATGGATTATTGAGTTGGTATAAGGATTCTTGATATATCATGTATGAACTTCAAATCCTGTCATAGGAACGTTAACCGTAATAGTTTTCTGGTATTGGCTGGTAATCAAAAAAGAAAAAAAAAAAAAAAACAGAAACAAAAACAAAAAAAATGATAATAGCTTCCTAAAAAAATGATTTAGTTATTCGGCTTCTTGCAATTAGGACTTACGTCTCAACTTCTGAAATAGAAGGAACCTTTTTTAATATGGTAATCCTATCTTTTGTTCAAAATTTCAGATGAAGAAACGCTATTGAATGATTTTTTTTTCTTTTTCAATTGGGAGTCTACTAATGTTAGGTTATTGTATTTGAAAAGCAAACATAAACAACTAGACTTTTGAGTGTTCATATTAATGCTCAAAGCCATGAAACTGCAACCTTATTTAATAGAAGTATAAAATTTAGGTCTTTAATTGCTCACAACTAGTACACGAATAGTTATACAACATAATATGATACAATCTGTAACTTGCTGTAACAAATTGGAGGGCCTAGACCTGTTTACAAGTAGGTGAACCCGATATTTGACTTGCTAGAATGATTCAGACTACGGGGTTTTATTAACATGTACTAGTTGATAAAGTTGATGTGTACTCATGCACTGTAGACGTTTTTGTTTTATATAAATGGTATATTTGCTCTTTTTGTATATATATATATATATATATAGGAGCTTGGCATTTGTGATGTCTGTAGGAATTCTTTTCTGTTTTTGTTTAGTGATATCTGTAGAATTACATTCATCAGAAAGAAAACGTATCTTCTGAAGTCTTTCTTGGTTCAATGTTGGTGCAGCTTTACTAGAGAAGATCAGACGAGTAAATAGTACAGTGCTTGGAACGAAACTGACAATTAATGTTCTTAAATCATCTAAAATAGGTAATTCTAGTCCGTTACAAGTTTAGAAGTTTTGTCTTTTCTAGTGTTTAACATATTATAGTCATTGATTTGCTTGAATCTTAGGTTTTTGTGTTCATATTCTTTTTTTTCTTTTTTTTTTATCTTATGACAGAATGGTGATACAATTCTAGTCACCAACTCTATGGAATATACCACCACGGCTTTACTTCTAAAATGAAGATTCAAGCCTTCTTGAGGCAACATTGTAGAACTATAAGATTCAAGGAGAATTTGACTAGTGAACTATTCTGAAGGCCACATATTCTACCTAATAACTGAATTGGTGTCACCTATTCATAAAATGAAATCTGTGGAAGAATCAAAGAAACTTGAAGTAACCAAAAATAACCTTAAGAAAATTCAGACAAAGCCAAATTCTGAACTAAGATAAGATACTATACCTAATAAAACACTGCTGCCGTTCGTCCCAGACCAAAAGTTCTTCTTGATTGGTGTGGGTTTGTTAGCCTTTGGCTTGGGACTCCAAATGGGGAGTTAGCTAACCATGCTTTAGATATGGTATTTGTATGCTAAAGAATGATTACCTTATAATCATTCGGAATGTTTGTATTTGCTTGCGCCATTTGGAATTTTTTTTTTCAATTGATTTGGTTGTCTTGGGTAATGGCTAGACAGTAGTCAACTTGTATACTTGTTGGTGGATTGCCAGCATTACTCGGAGCACTACTATGTGGAAGATGATGCCTTCGTGCCTTTTGTGATATCTCTGGAAGGAAAGGAATAGTAGGAGTTTTGAGGATGCGAAAGGACTTTAGAAGAGATTAAGTCTTTATTTTTCAACACTTTATATCTTTAGACAGCTGCTTTATTGATTAGTTATCAAGAATTTCTTTTTTTTTTTGCCCCTACTTCCTGTGTACATGGGGGCGGCTTACGCTTTTTATGATATCCCAATTACTTATAAAAAATAAGAATGATTATCATATAAACCTTAAAATTAATAAAACAATGAAGGAAGAAGATAGAAACAAACAGAGAAATAAACAAAACTTGAAACAAGATCATTGCAATTAATTTGGTAAAAGTGCTTAATAATTGCTCTTGTTTGACCATGATAACCTATTTTGATTTCTACTTTTTGAGATTGAAATTCAAGGTCCCATGTAATTCTTCTGAAGGTCTTTAGGAGCCACAAAATAATAATAAAGGCTTAAATTTTCACAGTTTCTTTTGAGTGTTGGTATGGTCTTTTGCTTGCTTGGTTATGTTGGTTTTAATTGGTCTTTTAATTAAACATACCATAATTAGTTGAATGGATAATTTTGATTGCTCTTGCAACTTTAATGGTTATCTGTTACAAGATTCTAGCTTAAATTCCTCTTTTGATTGTTAGGGAGAAACCTCCATATCGAAGTACAGAAAAAAGGGATATGATACCTTTTTCTTTTAATTCGCTACTTCCTGTATTGATCAGGCAATGGTGTTACATGTGATTTCTTATTTCAGGATTTATCAGAGTAACAGATCAATTGGGTTTGCCAAAGGGCCTCATTTGAGACATACATTTTCACATCAGAGCCTTGATAAGTATCCTCCATGCAATTCTAATCAGCATGCATCTCTCTACTAGGGTTGAATTCCTTTAAAATATATTATGAAGTTCCATTGGCTGTTTGTTCTAGGGTGGGGTCTTATCCACAGGCTGTTTTCTTGTCCGCCACTTCCCTGTAGGCCGAGATCTCCATCTGACCAAGCGCAAAGAGAATAGTTGAAGTAATAGTACTGGACCAGCTATTGTTTTAGGCCATTATGCTGAAATGGCCTCAACAATAAGTATCCATATAGATTCTCATCTTGTCTTGTCTACTAAGTCCTAGATGTTGCAAGGATGCTAAAAATCTGATGGTTTAGGTTATAGCAGAATTTTCTGCGTAGATACTATGTAATTCACTGTCTTTATTATTAACTTTATTTGATCAGTAAACCACCGATATTCATATCTAGAATTATTCATTTTGATATTCAATTAGTAATGTGTCTTCCTTTCAGTACAGTGCTATGTAGCCTGTAGATATACTTTGTTTATACATTCTTACATTGAGAATATTTCTTTATGGACTTCAGATCACTATTTTCAGGCACTTCGAGCATCCTAATATGAAACACAAGTGGGAAGGAAATCTTATTAAGGATTGGTAGACTGAAGGGTAAAGGAGTACAGTAATTTCAAGGCCCTGGTTTGTCATCATCATACAGGGATTTCAGCTTTTCTTGCTGATGGGCCATATCATAAGTTGCATGGAGACCAAAGAATACATAGTAGATTAGCATTACAATGCTGCAGATTCCAAATCTAATAAATGACTGAGAACCCAAAGATCCCATGAGAAAGACATTTGTTGCAATTGACAAGGATGGAAGCCAAGGGACAAGTGGAACCCCCCAAACTTTTGCCGTCCTCTGTTGAGGCAGAAACACTGCAATTCCTGCTGTCCCCAAGAACCAAAGAGGAACTGTGATGGTGTATCCAAGCCAACCATCAGGATTTAGTCCCCAGTAAGCTGAAGTTGCCATTGAGGAGGCAATGATGATGAGCAAGAAGATAACTAACTTCAGGAGGTGAATTTGCGGGGTGATTTCTGTAACGTAGTATCTCCTCACAAGAAGTGCAACGGCCATCATCATAAAGACAAAGAGTGTACTCACTGATAACAGGCCTGCCAAGACATCCAAGCTTGAGAAGAAAGCAATACAGGCACTTGAAATGGTAATCAAGAGTGTAGCATTTATGGGGGTTCCTGTCTTTGGATGGACAAGAGCAAACCATGGTGGAATCATGTGGGCTCGTGCAATATGAGTAGTATATCGTGCCTGTCCTAGTGCCCCTACCAGAAGAACAGTAGTCATTCCCTTTAGGGCACCAAGAGCCACCAGGTACTTTGCCCATTTCATGCCCACACTCTGAAATGCTACAGAATATGCTGCATCCCGATCTATGTCTGTATATTTCTGCATCATAGCCAGTGAAAGTGCCATTAAGCAATATATCACAGTGATGATGGACATTGATCCAAGCAATCCTAATGGTATGTCTCTTGATGGATTTTTGGTTTCTTCAGCCATGGTGGCAATGTTATCAAATCCACCATAAGCAAAGTAGATAATTGCGGCAGCCTGAAAGACTCCTTTAGCTCCATAAGGCAAAAAGGGTTTCAAATTTGATGTGTCAGCGTGAGCAAATCCTGCAATTATCACAAATAAAATTACTATAGTGTTAATTGCAGATGCTATCCAGTTGAAGTATGAAGTTTTCCTTGTGCTGATCATTGCAATTGTTGCGGCAATTGCCAGGACTGTGACAGCTATTGGGTCCAGGAGATTAAACCCTTCGGTGAGGTTTGTGTGGATCCGTAACGAGTTACGTTGGCGGTTCAGTAGACTTGTAAAGTAAGAAGTCCATGCTCTGGCAACTGCTGCAGTTCCTACAATGCTCTCAAGAAGTATGTTTGCAGCTGTTATGAAAGCTGCAAAGTCGCCTAATTCAATTCGTAAGTAAGCAAATGACCCTCCTGCAACTGGGACTTCTACTGCAAATTCTGTGTAGCAGAAGACAGAGAGCATTGCTGAAACACCGGAAGCAACATAGGACAAAACAATGGCTGGTCCAGCATGATCATGCATTTCTTGCCCAGTGAGCACAAAGATGCCAGCACCAATGACTGAGCCAAATCCAAACCAGGTGAGATCCCACCACGTCAGGCATCGTTTCATATCATTCTCGCTCTGTTTACGAAGTTCTCCAATCTCCTCAGCATCATTCGATCTGCGTAGGAGACGATCCTTGAACCGAAGCCATGTTTGTGATAGCGCAAATCGATATGTGCCCCAGTTTTGGAAGGATTCTTCTGGGAAGAAATCTTGTTTGCTGCATCTCCAATAATTTCTTGGTTGGACATCACCCGATTCTCCCACAGAACCCATGTTATTGTTTTTCCTCTCTGCCAATACTAAAGGGCAATGTTGACACTGATGAAAAAAGATAGGAAGATCGGTGCTGTTATATAACCATTCATATCCAACTAAGTGTGGTTTTATTTGTGTGGAAGTGGAATTATGATTTTTTTTTTTTTTTCAGATATTTCCTCAATAATTGATGATGAAGTAAGGATGCAAGCCCCATGACAATGGTTGACTTGGAATTGACAATGCTGACAAAATAGGATCTTGTTTTCTACGAGACACGGCAGAAAAGATGGCGAATATTTTGGAAAAGCTGTAATTGGACTTACAGAAAGGCCACTTGTTTTGTCGTGTGAAGATTTCAACGGTTGTCTTCTAATTTTTGTCTTATAGAAAGAGTTGCAGATTTTTTATATTCTACATGTAAAGTAATTTAAGGTTTCAGAGCGTCTTTGCCGGGGCTGTTGGAGCTGTTTTTGAACGCCAAGAGGTTTATTTGCAAATTTTCTCATTTCATTGATGGCATCATTTTCCAAATGAGTAGGCTCTGCCTCCGTTCGGTAGCAATTCAAAAAAGCTTGTGTTCCTAGTCTAGCGTTTACAAAGAGCTACTCCATCTAACATTCTTAGAGCTCCATAAAAATGACAGGTTGAAACCGCATCGGTGCAATGAGCTGCTCGTATTAGCTAAAGCTAACCGTATTCCGTGCAATACAGACAGTTTATCGCACATAAGTCCGAACACATGTACAAACATGTGGGAGCTTATTTGCCCTCTCATATGAACTATCTGTTGCATCCTATCCAAATCCCATATTACAAGCGGATCAAATAATACATCTTTCAAAAATAGAAAAGGTGTGGTAATTGTGCGACTTGAGTTTGCTAGATCCAAGTTTCGCTATTGATCAAAGCTGCAACGAAATGGAACATCAAAAGTATTTATGGCATGGCTCATGGAGTATTGAAGTTGCCTAATCTTGAACATTTATACGATGTGCTTAACTATAAAACCAAAGAGAAAACCACAAGCAGCGTCATTATATATATAACCTAATTTTTATATAACGAAGCTAGCAAAAGCCTTTAATGGGATTTCAAGTTTGAAACGGCCACTTAAAGAAGACTAGGAAAATTAATATGCAAAAGCTTTAACACAATGATGGTTAATAAAAGAGTAATGTTATATACTATATTTTTATCTACAATTTGACGTGACATTTTTTAAAAAAATCTTTAAATTTATTTTTTCAAACATAACCAATTTAATGGTTAATTGAACTATCGCGTCAGCATTGACAAAAATCACTACTCAAGAAGAAATCAAAGGAAAATGCTAACATGGGCAGCCTGGTTGGTGGCGTTGTTATGGGCTGCCCTCTCATCCACATACAGCCCTTATCCATCAGAAGAAAAATCTGCCACATGCACCCACATGGTTGGTGTTAAGTCAAGATAAGTTAGGTTAGAGTCAACACGGGCCCCACATTACGATTCCATTGGAAAATATACCAAACAAAATTCAAAGATTCCACTTGTTGAAAAGTGTGCAGATCCAAAAAGTCATCATCAAGTTCTACAATAAGAATATCTTCCTTGTTTGTGATGCTTACGAATATCTATCTCTGAATCCACGCAAGCCTCTAATTTCAATGCTACGCGGCATATTTTGACCGAAAAAAACAGAGTCAAGGTGGGTTATTTCCAAAGGACTAATAAAGAAAGCATAATTTGACAATGAATATACACTAGTTTATTAAATTGGGAGAAAATACAAACAAGTAAAACAGAGCTATTTCATCCAATCTCACCGGTGTAATATAAAGTAAAAAAAAGATTGTAAATTTTTTTTATGAAAAAAAGATAAAATTTTGTTTTTTAATAAATTTTATTTGAATAATAATAAAACGTATTTGATATGATATAAAATTAAAAAAAGTTGTTAAAAAGTTATTAATAGAATATAAAAAGTTGAAATGTTTTAATGTAATTTTTTTTTTTAATTTTAAAAAATCAAAATACAATCCTTCATCAAACGGAGCCAATCTTATATATATATATATATAGTCTAATTTTTATATTAGGAAGCTAGAAAAAGCCTCTAATGGGATTTCAAGTTTGAAAGGAAAGAGTAATGTTAATTGAATGGTTAATTGAATTGTGACGTTAGCATGGCAGGATATTTATGAGATAAAAATCACTACTCAAGAAAAATCAAAGGAAAATGTTAACATGGGCAGCCAACTCATGATTCCATCGGAAGATATACCCAACAAAATTCAAAGCTATCCTTTTCATCCAACTCATGATTCTTTTAACAAATACACCGCTTTTTTGGCAAACAAGTTGATCAGCACATCCAGGCAAGCCCATGTGGAGTTGTTGGGGTGCAATCTCATGCTGACGGTGACCAAAATATCATTATTTAGCATAACTCCATTGTAAAGTGCAGAGGCCAGCCACAAAGGAAGAGGCTAGAGTGTAACTCCAAGGTTTAGCCTGCCAAAACTGGTACCGGGTTCAAAACTGTGTTGAGGAAAAAAATTTTAAAGAATAGAGGTGAAGTCTCATCTCAAGGATTTCCAAGCCTTGCACATTTTGTTAGTTAGATATCTAACAGCATTTACACCACCAGCGGTCAGTAGCCCAGAGACAGCCTGCCTTGCACTTGAAACCATGACCTTTTGCCTCAAAACCTTCTGCATGCATTTTGCAGCCTCTTCTCTCGAGCCAATCAAAACTTCATGTATAACTTGACCTTCAATTGTTCAAAAAGATGTTATTATCAACTCAACTTTGGCATAATTATGAAACTATCGGCTAATTTAGTGTAACACGGTAACACCATTGCTTGTCATCTAACATCCAAATGGATGTGACCCAAATAATGTTTTTCCCATTAAAATTGAGTGCACAAAGTTGGGATGAGTGTAGATGTGTAGTGATAAAACTATACAATCTGTCTGCTTCTTCACAAGCTACTCTTTACTATAAATCCATCAAAGATAAGTTGAAGTTCATACCAGAGTCACTCAGCTTTTTCTTCTCTCCTAGCTTCATGCCCATTTCGCTTCTGACCATTGGCGGAAGGGAATTAACAAGATAGCGAGCTACCGATAAGCCACAATCCTGTTCTAAGAGGTAAAAAGGCATTTAAACTTGGGGAACCAACAGTGGAAGTGACAAGGTTATACCAGACACAATTTGACAGCTCTCTGCATGAAATTTTTTATTACTTGCTTTTCCTACAACAAATCCTATACATGAATGAATTAGAAAAAGAACAACACATTTACATTAGGTAAATGCAATTGGGCTTGAGATAAAATATCATAACTTTTGAAAAACTAGGCATTTTCCAGAAGCTCAAAAGTAGTATCTAGCTTAGAGTAATGAATCATCAAGTATGCAATCAAGAAGTTACTGAAGACAGAAAGGAACTAGTTTTTACTCTACTCTGGAATTTTAACTGTTTCATGGAGCAGACGACAGGCACAAAAATACTCAAAACACTGCAAGTATCATAGTTTCCATAGGAAAGGCATTGCAGAAAGAGCAGAAAGAAAAGCCAACTTTTTGTAGTCATAGTAAATGGCGTCCAAACACTTATGCAACTATTCTTACATCAACAGTGTTTGCCTGATGCTGTCAACAATAGAAAAGGAAGTAGAAACTTTTATACTAAACCTTGCAACTATACTTCATGGCTGAGTTCAAGGCCCCAAACATATTTGATTCATTAAGCAGCAAATGAGGTTAGAACATTGAGATCTCTCTAGAACAGAACATAAAAATTCGAAGATAGTATATTGAATCATCTTTCAAATGAGAACTTGAGGATCCAAGCAGACCTGGGAAATATTTGTTTGGCAACTTCCAGATGACGTGAGTCTCAACAACTCTTTAGCCTCATACTCTTCAAGAAATGACTTATACCTGGACTGGAATAAATCAAATTGCCCTTGCACAATCTTCTTCACCTGGGAACATTATATAAATGAACAACTGAACTTTTGTAGGAACAAAAGAAATGTTGTAAAACAATGTCCCCTATTGGGCCACGGAAATGCCATACTCATATATAAGTAAAGATAAGTACACTTGTATTAACGTCTTTGATATAAAATAGAAATTTCATATTGAAAAAAAAAAGGACACTCAATAAGCACTTACAATGGAAAAACAAGTAATGAAGTGGAGGTTAAAAACTAGCACTTAAGGAACTTCCTGTTCTAGTTGTTAAATTGTACAATATGTTTCCAAAGGCATATCTTGTTGTATAAACTCATAGCAAAAAAATTATTCACTAAAAATAGTCCATAAGTTTGGCCAATTATCAATTAATCTCAGCCAAATCAGAGCAACACACAATTTCAGCAGATCCAGTAGATGCAATAGGAAGCAAGCATAAAGATGTTAACGCCATGAAAGGCTAGAAGCAGTTTCTCTCTGAAGATCTATTTGAGCTGTGTCAACCATTACCTTATTTTTGTCCTCTGCAAAAAGCATACGCAAATCACCCATATATGAGAGGCTACATATTTTGGCATACAGATCTTCCTGCATGAAGATATAATTACTTATGAATTCTAGTAGTTCTAGAGAGGTCAAGCATTGAAACCGAAGCAAACCTCAGTGAATTTTGGTGGCAGAAGGAGCAGGGCAGCAGCGATTGCAGCCCTCAAATTAGAAGTGTTTACATTTTCTATATCCAGATTATCCACAAGTATACGGACCTGTAAAAACTTCCTTGAGATCCCGATAACAAAGAATAACTTGAGGCAATGACCACATTTGTGATCACAGATTAGGAACATAAGGTCAACGCAATGCAGAGGAAGTTTGAGACAGGCAATGCAAGCAGGGTTCGAGAAGATGGGACATTACAGGAAGTAAACAGCAGAAGAAAGAGTCTCCCTACTAATATGATCAAATCACACACTAAATTAGTCAACATCTTTCTGCAGAATCTAAATGGAACTATGTACATGAGATGCTCCTCAACTACGCGTATGACAAAAATGATTTTTTTTTTCTCCAAACATCAACAAAGAACTATTCAGTAACTCACTTTTCTGTATCCACATTTATCGAACTACCAAAAACAAAAACAGAAAAAAATAAAGATAACTGGAGAAAGAAAAGGAGGGCGGTTGAAGAAAAAGAAAAAGATCCCCTAAAGGAGCAATCAAGCAAGAGGAAAAAACTCAAGAGCCTCTGATGTTGCCTACATTCCATGAAAGTCGAAGGCACTTCAACCATTCACTTCATTTCCCGCCTCTAATATCAGGAGTTACTGCAACCTAACACGTTTTGAACACTTCAGACTAAGTGAAAATTTCTTGCTTGCTTTTTACTCTTTCGTTTTCTATGCAAAACCTGTTAAATCCACAAATGAAGCCTAATTTAACATCATTATCATCAAATGTTGAGCCCTACCACTACCAGCATGTGGCCAGGATTGCACCTGTTGGAACTAACACAGAGTGGCGATGGCACCAGAGCCATAGTAAGCATGTGAATGATATCAGCTACTAATTTTGGTTATGGGAGGGGTGGTATTTGCCTTTACTTAATGGGTGGTAGAATAACTTGACAAGTATCAAGTAGCGTGAATATATTTGGTGATTTTTATCAATGACTTTATAATATAAGCATTTAAATTAAAAGTGAAAATTAGATATGGTTTAGGAATATTCAAAAGATTTGGAGGCATAAACAACTAGCCCACTTGTTACTGTAAAAAGTTAACAATCGCCAACCAGACATGATTGAACTTACAATTTTGGCTTCCATATGGCTGCCAAAATCATAAATTTCTAGTAAGTTGGAGGCACAGAAAACCACATCGTCCCAATATTTTGGGGTGTTCTCAAAACATCTTTTGAGAAAAACTCACATAAGTTTCTTATAATATAAGTTTCTGGCCCATTCTGACAAATCAGTACATCAAAAACTTCACCAGCTAGTCTGACTCCACATGGAACTATAATTTCAAGCCATTACTTGTATTACTACATTAAGTTTTTCCCAGGCAAGACCACACATGTATTATCTGCCATCTACTCCATAATACTTTACCAGTAGTCAGCCTCAATTTTCTTAGAACCTATGAACAAGATTATTAGTAATTTTTAAAGGGGAACAAATAGTTTTCTGGCCTTATGATGATTTTTCGGGTAAGAGAAAGCCTATTTAAACTTTAGAATCTCAAACGATGCTGCACATTATAAAGTTAACAAGCACTTCTAAATGAGGAAAATTATTTTAAGCTATGGTATAAATATTCTAGTTTATTAAAGGATTTATTTTGTACTGAAAGGGCTTGCAGTAAAAACAACTAAGTAATTAACTAACTAACTATGAATAAGAGCAAAAATGATCAAGAAAAAGAATTTTCAGGTGTTTGAACTTTTAAAATTTGTTTTTGGTTCTTCTCAAAGAATTAATATCACATTTTGCAGTGCGTTCTCATAAATAGCATATAATGATGGATTGAAAGAGATGGATACAAAATACAGAAACATCTCAAAACATTCATTAGAAAGTTAACAAATTGTTGGCAATGAATAGATGTTTTGTTGTATTATTTCCAGGTAAAGAAATGAAGACACATAAAAATAAATGATTTCTATAAGCCATAGGGAGGACATACCGGTTTTTGTAAACGACCACTCAAGTAGAATCTCTCCCAATTCAGTATGTCTTGAACCAAATCATGCATCCGAACAACCCCATATTTGAGCATCTGTTACATTTGCTTAAGTGTGACGATTACAAGACACTCAGAGAACATTGCATGCCATGTCGGTACATAGGATAAAATGTTAATGCACATAAAATTCTAACATACAGACTACAGAGTAGGTGCCCACACAGTCAGAGACACAGCTCATGAGTTTTGAAGGATTGAATAGTCAATACCTTGTCATTCCAACTAACAAAGGGGTTGAAGTGTACTCCAACACCGATTTCATCCGCAATTTGAGTAATCTAATACAATGAACCAATATATCGTATCAGAGACAATGAGTACAAAATCCAATATGATAGAGAAAGAGAGAGAAAACAATACCAGTCTCGCCCCGCCAAGGTGCGCCATCCATGAGGCATAGTGCCTTTTGTTCATTTTTAGATTCTGGGTTTTAGAAAATCAGCAAAATTAAATTCTATAAAACATTCCAACAATCTTTATTCTCAACATGCGAATGAGTAAAAAGGGTCCATATTTCGAACTTACCTGAGAATGCCATTGCTCAGGATCCGATACACCAAGAATGTAATCTACCATGGTTGACTAGAACCACAGAAATTCATTAATTCAAAGAAAAATGATTAAAAACAAAAAAAATCTTGAATTAGAAAAGAATAATATTGGTAAGGCAAAAACAAAGCAGAACCTTTTCGTGATTGTTTGGATGAAGAGCTGAGCCGTAGACACAGCAGAAGTCTACAGGAGGAAGAACGTTCAAAAAGCTCTCAAGCTCAGCTTTGTCCATAATGACACCAGCAATTCTGATGAGGAATTTTTTCAAACAGCTGAACTGCAGAGTGAAGTAGTTCCTCTTGTTTTTGAAAAGTAACCTTTGGAATTTACACGTTAGCTTCGGAAGATTCGGGTTTATTTTGACTCAAGTTTAAGGTGGAGGTCAAAGAAGTCATTTTGAATTGACTACGTGGTATGGTTTCATTGGATACGCAAAGGAACTGACATTTCTGCCCTCCTTTCTACGGACCCTAAAATTAAAAGAGAAAATAATAATAATAATAATAATAATACAACTAAAAAAAATCTGAAAAGGAGTGACTTTCTTTTTACTCCTCTTTTTTTTTTTTGGAAAAAAAAAAAGAGTTAAGAATAAGTTTTCTTCTTAGTTAAAAAAAAAAAATCCGGTTGGCATCATGTTCAATCAATTAAAGTGACGTAGGTAGTCAGAGTTTACATGCATTTTTAATATCTTCTAAGAATATATATTAATTTAACAGACTAAATTAAAATAATTCCTGCCTATCCAAATTAAAAACTTTATTTTGTTGTTAAGCTCTAATTTTACTTTTTTATACCTTACTGTTGATGCCGTACAAAGGATATGGATTGATTAATGGAGATATGTCGGGAGAAAAAAGTCTGACAATGGTTTGAGAAAAAACCCCAACTGCCCAAGGTGTCCAAAGAGTAAATTTTTTTTTTTTTTGAAAATATGAATTATTAAAAAAATTCGAATTAAGACTAATTTCGAGTCAAGTCGAATCAAGAATTGAATGTTTAAGTTTGGTTCATTTTATTTTATTTCAAACACAAGTTAAGTTCGAGTTTATTACCGAGTTAAATATTTTGTTCAAGCTTGACTCATTTATTTTTCAAACGAATTCGAATTTGTTCATAAATGACTTAATTAACTTATTTACTTTTTATATAAAGTAAATATTATAATTGTTTATCTTTTCATAAATCTATTCTCATTCATTAGTTAATTAATTATTGTTAAAATTTTATCAATTAAGTTAATTAAATAAATTAACTTGAACCTTATAATCAAATCTCAAGTTATATACATGTTTTATAATAGGTGTATAAATTCAGTATGCAAATATACAAAAACACATACTCACAAACACACTCATATATACAAATTTCTAAAACTAAATTCATAGCAACAATAATTCAATTTTTATCTATTATATTAGAAAGAAAATTCTTTTTTACTTGAGATCTTTTTATTACAAAATTAAGATAATACTAAAAAAAAATTGAAAAAATAAAGTTATACAAGCTTATTCGAGTCGAGTCGAGCCGAATTTATACAAGTATATCTCATTTAATATTCGAAAATATATTATTGTGTTCACAATAGCTTATTTATTATTCGAATCGAATTTAACCAAGCCAAACCAAGCTAAATTCACGAGCAGTTATGCACTTATGCTCACCTTCCACCCCTACTTTTGAATGATCAACTTAGCCAACAAGTTAAGCCCAAATAGCTAAAATAATTTTTTTTTTTTTTACAAAAATATATAAATATATATATAATCAAAATAAGATCCTACCAAAAATCTGGTAACAAAATGCCACTTTGAACAGAAAAAATGGAATTTGAGGATCAAATAAGAATTCCGAACTGGGGGTCATATATATGTGCCATTTTTATACTCGTAACAAAAGTTATGACTATTTTAGCATTCTACTCAGAGAACATTTCAATTTTTTTTTTTTTTTTGGATAAATACTGAAAAAATTATTATAAGTTCAATAACTCAAATCATGCTTCCATTTCATGATACAAACATACTAATACTAGCAAAAGCGATCCTCCCAGAACCATTCTTTTCCATGATTGCCTGAACCTTCTTGAAATGAAAAAGTAAAACAAAAAAAAATTAGTTATTTGTTATCTGAACAAAATTAAGGGAAACAATAAGTAATTAATGGAATAAATAAATCCGATATAGAGCAATCCTAATGGATTCGACAAAATAGCCTTTTGTTGAGTCAATTTAACTAAAAGCTTAAAAACCTTTTAATAGTGGACTCAACAATTTAATCAAAAAAATTTGATGAGTAAACAATACTCATCAAATCTTAAAAAATTAATATATATATTTTTTTTCCTTCCCTTTTTCTTTTTCTTCTTCCTTCCTCTCCCACGACAAAACTTACATAATAATAATAATAATATAAAGAATCTTCTAAATGTGTTTTTTATCACAAATTTTTAGCAAAAATATAAATTTTTAAAAATATGACCATTAGAATAAAAAACAACAATTCAAAAATATGACCATTAAAAAAAAGATAAATTTTTCAACAAATATTCAAAATTATGACGGTTAATAAAAGACGAACATTCAAAAAATAAAAATATTTAAAAAATAATAAAAAAATTATTAAAAAATAATATTTAAATATAATAATAATAATAAATAGTTAATTTGCTAACTTTGCTCATAATCATCATGCTTAAGCCTAAAAGAAAACACGTATATGTCATCATCGGCTATTCCCAAAAACACTGCAGCCTTATAGGCCTTAATCTTGCCTCCATCAGCAACATCCTTGGCCTCGAATGTTATATAAAATATGATTAGACAGGAAGGCATTCCCATTGCCTCCATCAGTAGGGCCGGCTTGAAATATTTTTGGGCCAAGGCGATAAATTTAAATGAGATTTTTTTAAAAAAGAAAATTAACATAACATCAACAGTATAATATTAATATTATATAATATAATATTTTATTTGAAAATTATTATTTTCGTTTTTTGGGATGCAAAATTACTCATTAAATTTTTATATTCAAGTATTTTTAACATTTTATTTTCAATTGATAAAATGATTAATCCATTTAATGATTATCTAATACTTTTAACATGCACAAGAAAAGACCAATTAGTGTAAAAATATTTTTTAAAATCAAATGAAAAACACTTAATACAAATAATTAATTGAGTTTTTGGTAACTAACTTTTTTTTTTTTTATTACTGATCAGATATGGAATGATTTTAAGGAGTTGGAAAATATTGAAATTGAAGAATAATAATTTAAATTTGAATAAGACTAGAATATAGAAATAGAAAGAAAAAAATGAAAACTTATTAAGAGAAGAGTTTGTAATTAAATAAGATATTTAGAGGTTTTTCATCTTCTTAACATTTAATTTATTGCTGATTAGCTGTTCATTTTAAATTATGATAAAAATTTTGGCTGCTCTTCACAAGGCTAAAAATATTTCTACCCTGCAACATAAGAACGAGTTTATTTGAAAATGATTTTATTATAAATATATTATTTGATTCATTTATTTAATGCTATCAATTTTTTTATGACTTGCTTCAATAATGAAATGTTAAAGATTTAAGTTTTTAAAAGAATCAAATCATATAAATAACCATTCTTAATTACTTATTATCATAATTTGAACCCTTAATTAAATAATATTGACTATAATTAAGGCATTTTGATTGTCAATTCCTTATTCTGGATATTATATAATAAAGAATATTATTTATTATTATATATTTTTAGTACGTGTATCATATACCCCCTCATTTGGCCGCCCAACACAATTTACCTCCGTTCGTGTTTTTCTTTCCACCATATTTAATTTATATTGGAAGGAGACAAAAAAGCCCTAAAGCCCAACATAGCCGACAACCAAAAAAAACATAGCCGACAACCACAGCCTCTTCTTTCTCGATCTCCCTCCTGAGTTCGTCTTCTCCAAACCGCCCAAGTGAGCGATCGAAAAGAAGAAAACACAGAGATGGCGGAGCGACCTCCACACGATCTTCATCTTGACATCCTGGTAAGCCTACCCGTGAAATCACTTTTACGATTCCAATGTGTTTCCAAATCGTGGATGTCTTTAATCGGTAGTACTGGTTTTATTTCCCTGCACACCAAACACAACGAGAGCACCGACAATTATGCTCACGTTGTTTTCGGGTACTTATCTCAAACAGACAATGACAACAAGAATATCGGTGTTGGGTATAAATTAAACCAGTTCGACGATTCCTTCAGTGAGCTTCAAAAACTGAAATTTCCATCCGAGACTAGAGGTAAATTGTTTGATGAAGTCATTGACTGTAGAGGATTGCTACTTTTGACCAATCCCAACCTATCAAAAGGCGATAGTGTTGAATCCTTTATTCTGTGGAATCCCGCAGTTAGAATGTCTATGACTCTTCCTCGACCTTGCTTTGATGTGCCGTTTGGCAACCACTATTATGTTCACGGGTTCGGTTATGACCATAGAAGTAATGATTACAAGGTGCTGAGAATGCTGTATACATATAATGATTGCCGGACATCTCCGTATCGGGCAGAACTGTTTAAAATCCGTACAGGTACTTGGGAGACTGTTAGTGTCAACGACGACTTTCACTCTACTAAACCTAATGAGAAATATGGCAGTTCGCAGGTTTTCATGAATGGGGCTAGCCATTGGGTTGGATATAGAAAAATACGTCGGGCGTACTTGGACTCGAGAGAAATTGTGATCCTGTTGTTTCATATGTGTGATGAGGAATTCCAAGTGATGCAGCTTCCAGATGTTCTAGCTAGCCTACCACAACCCTATTCTCTTGTGGTCTCTGATGGATTGCTCTCTTTGATACAGTATGACCCAACAAGAAATCCCCATTTGGGTCGGGGATACGATGGTTGTTGCATTTGGTCGATGAAAGAATATGGCGTAACAGAGTCTTGGACTAAACAATATACTATTGAAATAAGGGATTGGGTGGAAGCATTGAGTTTTAAGAACAAAAGCAAGATTCTAATTGTGACAAGTAGTAAAGAGCTGTTGTTATATGATCTCAAGACCCAGAGATTCGTTAGTCCTGGAATTAAAAAACGACATTATTTTCCGCTTAGTATGCATACATGCATAGAAAGTCTAATTTTACTCGATGAAGTAAATGCTGTGCGAGAGTACCAGAATTGTTCATGGGAAAGGATGCAGCTCACAAAAGTGGTTCGAGAAGACTTTGGCAAGCACAGTGAAATATGAAGGAAATGTTAGACAATTGGCACCCCTTAGGCCTTCTTGCTACTAGGTATGGTGAATGATAAAGTAGCTATTTTTTTTTTTTTTAGAATGATATGGTTAGACAATTGTACTATTTGTTTAAGGAGTTGGGGAGGGTTGAAGTGGTTTTTATGGGTTATGCCCCTGAGAAGTTGCATTTGTTCTTTGTTCTTTTTCAATATATTATCAGCATGTCCGGTCCACATTTATTAAACGCTAAGTAATAACTTAAGTTTCATTGTGTTGAGTGATCAATAAATTTATTGATAATTTCAATATATAAATTATATATACTACACAGCTTGTCTTATCATCTATAAAACATTAGTAATAAAGGCAGATATTCTGTCTAGAAGACCAAAAAAAAAAAGGGGGGGTAGATATTCTAAGAGCATTAGCAGTAGCTTTCCTTAAACTTTTTTTTAATGTAGGGAACAAAACTATTTTTTAGTTTCCTATTTAAATGCACTCCACATCAGCTTCCCTTCATCTTTCTCTATATGAATTAAATACTATTTAAATTAAATGCTAGAAGAAAGAGAGAGGAAAGAGAAAATATTTAAATATTGTTTTAAACAAATGGTAGAAAAGACTAGAGAGAGGAGAGAGAAAGTTTTTATATTAAAATAATGCTAAAGGAACCATTTTTTGTTCCCTAGATAAAGGGAACCAAAAGTGGTTCCCTTGGTGTTTCTATAGTTTAAGGAACACTTAGGGAAGTTACTGCAGAGACTTTTTTGTATTTTTTTAACAGTTTTTCCTATACTAGGAAAGGAAATGAGGTTTAAGTGAAGCTGCTGTTAATGCTCTAAGGAGTTTAAGGATCTTTCCCTTCCCTTTAGCATAGGAAACCTTTATGTGGATATAAACAGAATCTCTCACTTTAAGGATCTTTCCCTTCCCTTAAGTTAGAGAGTCCTTCTAGACTAAATTCTGACCAAAGTAGACATGCAGAACCATTTAACATGTTATCTGCTAATCATTTGAACGGAGGGAATAAACTTGTTTGGCAATTAAGGATTTAGGATTCACCTTTTCTTGTCTTTTCTTAGTCGGACGCAACTTTGTCTGACAGTATTTTCTTAAGAGTGTGTCATTCAGCTCAGGGCCTGCAATTCCAGTTTCTTGGTCTATTGTAGGGACCTAAAATATACAGAAGCTCTTTGTAAACATTGGAGGATATAACACAGTCAAGCAGGCCAGGTAAAATACACACCTTTAATTAGTGATTTAAGAGGTTCAGACACAACTCCATCTATGAGAAGCCCAGATGCTCAGAATGATTGGAAATCCTCTGCCGAGGCTTCCATGGCAAGAGATAGGAAAGCAAAACGTATAACAAAATAGAAGACGAAAAACAAAAAAAAATCTTGTAACTTATCATCGGGGAGTTGGCACACATCAGAACATGCAGCCAAATCACCCATCAGTTGTTATTGGGTTTGCAAATATGACTGTGAGCATAATGACATGTATATATGTATGTATGTATTTACTCTTTTTTTCTTCTTCCTGCTGATGGTATGTATGCATTTGTCTACCATTTGTACATGTGTGTGTAGCACTCTAGTCTCACATTGGGAAGGTAAATAGTCCACATAGAGTAGGTAGATTATTAAGGCATTTATGGGTGCTAAGTTTTACATTAGTTTCTTATTAGGTGAGACGAGCTTTATAAGTGATTTTAAGTAGCTTCGATTAAATTTGACTAATCCTTTTAGAATGATAGCGCATATGTGATCGACTAGCACTTTCCCTAAGTTGTTGCGGTGTATATGTGTTACAATGTCAAAACATGAGCATGCCCATGCCCATTCATCCTTCAATTCAAGAACTTTTTATTTTCAATGCCCCCAACCAAAGTAATTTCCGCTTGTCATTGGTACTTTTTATTTTCAATGCCACCAACCAAAGTAATTTCTGCTTGTCATTGGTACCCTTAATTAGTGGGAATAATGTTCTCTTTTATTAAAACAAACTAGCCGGCATGGCTTCCCAAGATAATTTGAAAACCAAGTATGATGCTTCATCTCCTTCATCCAATGTAAGCCAGATCACCATTTCCAGACTGAGACACAGTTTGCTGTTTCATAACCTTTAGCACATTCATACCAGGTGCTTTTAAGACTGATCAAAGAAAGACAAATAAGTGGTAAATTATAATGAAGAGCCACAAAGAAAAGAAAAAAACAAAAAGATAAGCAACTTCAATAGTTTATGTGCAATTATGAAAGGAGAAACAAGTTGGACATACAAAATAATTGTTGAGTGAAAATTTTTGCTGAAAATTCAGTACTCTTCCTCGCCCGTCAGAAGGCCAAGCCACCTTTAAACATAAAATCCAGAATACTAGGACCAACTAGCACAGGGAATTAAAATCACAGTTCCCTAATAAAGCTCATCATACTTACTCGCATAGGCTATGCAAATCATACTGCCTTTTAGAAAAAGTTCATGAAATGTAAGCGAAAAAGCTATATATTACTTAGTTACTGATGGTGATGGAGGTATACCACCAGCAAGAAAAAGCTATATATTGAACAATTAAGGATTTATCATAATTTAACACATGAATAAACAATTAAGTATTTATCTTTTGAGTACAACATTAACATAAATTAATTATCCAGAGAAAAAACAAAGACTCAAGGTTTCATCTCAAAATCAGCTAGTAAATTCTAAATAAACAGTCTGGCCTAGAAACATAAACACACACAATGATCCGAGAAACATACCTCAATTTGATAATTTAACAGTTGACAATCAATCTCTTTTTTTTTTTTTTTTTTTTTTGTATGATAAAAATAAACAATTTCCTGTTGTGGAAAAAATCAATGTAGGGCGACCACCATAATCTCTTCCTCGTGATCACAACACACACACGCGTGTGTGTATATATATATATAATCTCATTGAAATTGAACTAAAATTACTAAAATACATTTTTTTTTCCTTACAAAAATGAAAGAAAAAACACTCACATTATTTTTTTCATAGTCTATTCCTAAAGGAATAGAAATAATAGTTATACCTCTCATTTTTTACAGGAATGACTATTTCTCAATTTGAATAGATATTCCTCTCATTTTTTAGAAGAATGACTATTCTTCAATTTAAGGAATGTTATTCCCATAGAATAGCTATTCCAAAGCATAATGTGCAACTAAATAAAAAAAAAATGATTATTCTATAGGAATAACAATTCCATTCCGGGGACTATTTCGGGAACCAAATGTGCCCTAAATCTTTCTAGCTAGTTTCTTAGATTCATACATGAACTTGGCCATAATGCTTGAAGACCAAAAGTAAAAAAAAAAAAAACTGTAGTTAAGATTCATATCTTTTGGGATCAGAATCTTCTCATTTCAAGTGAAAATGAGAGAATCCATTTCATGATTCAAATTAAAATTTACAGATTTAATGGTATATATGTTGCTATATCACTTAAAATTTTTTAAATAACATGACACCATATACACCACCGTTAGATGCAACGAAACAAAATCTTGACTGTAAATTTTTTAATGATTAGCTAATAATGAACTAAAAATGGATTTGATTGAGATGATGTATTGCTAAGAAATTACATAATGTGTAATTCTTCAAATCTTGACCGATCCTTTTATAATAAAAGGTTAAGATTGTTCGATGTCAATGATCTACCAAAAAACCATAAGTTTGAACAGCCAAAGAAGCAAAAATCCTCCGGATCTGCCATATGTACAATGTCTGTCTGATTTAACAGTTTCAAAACATACAATTTAAAAAATTGCAATTTCAAATGGTAGTAAATGAAAAAATAATTTTAAAAATACAGTTAAACGTTTGTTAAAATTTGTAGTTTGAAAAAATAGTGCCCTAGAATATCTTCAAAATCGTACATTTTAAAGATGCATATTACTTGGTTCTTTATATCTAGGTTACTACAATTTTGGCTTTGCTTTTATATCCTTTCACTCTATGCAAGATCACTGATACTTTATGTTGAGTACAGAACTAGAAAAGAAAGAGAAAATGTTGATATCAGGAATCATGTTATATATTCAGGTAACTTATCTCTCTCTCTCTCTCTATTAGTTTCTTCTTATCCTTTTCTTTTTCCAATTTTTTTACTTTGATTGTTTGCAGTGGTTTGAAGTCCTTGATGGGCTGCTGATTTTCTAATTTTGTTTTATTTTTACTATCACATGGGGAGGAGAAGTTTATAGTCCATTGGTATTCCTCCGCATTCGTGGTCTTGGAGCACAAGATATTCAGCTTATTATTGCATGTGTATATGACAATGCAAAATTCATTTTGTCAATCCAATCGATACAGAGTTATTTTTCATGTTTTTCTTCTAGCAACAATGTACCCTAAGGCGTACAAAGGCCAAGGTCGGCTTAATACATTTTGGGGCCTAAGGCGAGAAGTTTCAATGAGGCATTTTTCTTAAATTTTAATATTAATTAAATATTATATTTTTATTTAAAAATCAAATTAGTGTAAAAATATTTATTAAAATCAAATGAAAAAAAATCAATGCAAGTGATTGATTGAGTTTTTGGTAACTAACACTTTTTTTAAATCATTGTTTAGATATTGAATGATTTTAAGGACTTAAAGAGTGAGTTGTTGGAAAATAATGAAATTAAAGAATAAAAGAATAATTGAAATTTGAATAAGACTTGAATAGAGAAATAGAGAGAAAAAATGGAAACTTATAAATAGATAAGTTTGTAATTGAATATAATATTGAGAGACTTTCCATATTCTTAATATTTAATTTTTTTTTTCTATTTTATTTTGAACGTTGGACTCCAAGCATAAATGCTATATTTTTTAACGCATGTGGACAGAAGCTATTATTTGGTTTCCTTATTTAATGCAATCAATTTTATCATAATTTAGGGTCTTAATTAGAGAATATGTACTATAATTACTTATTAACCATAATTATTAATTGATTACATATGGACAAAAGCTACTATTAATTACTTATTTACATTTTACCATAATTTGAGGCTTTAATTAGAAAATATTAACTATAATTATGCTTTAAAATATTTTTTTGGGGAATAAATCTTCATTAATATTATTAATTGGAGACCTTAATTAGAGAACATTGACCATAATCATGGCTTTAAATATTTTTTTTTATTGAAAATAATATTTTTATTAATATTTATTAATTGGGGGCCTTAATTAAAGAATATTGACTATAATTAAAACTTTAAATATTTTTTTTATAGAATTTTGTTTTATTAATATTTATTAATTGAGGGTTTAAGCGGCGGCCTAATCCGCTAAGGATTGAGCCGCCCCTGCCAAAGGCCAATGAAATATTTTACCAAAAGGCCCAAGTAGAGGAAAGGGTGATATCTTTGGAAGAACCTTGGTATGGAAGAGGCAATGGAGAGTCAAAACTATGCCACGAAAGTAGACACGGCTTGACTCAGCGCAGTAAATCCAACGGGTAGCACTAACAAAATAAGGAGTCAAAATAACCCATTCTTCTTAAATTTAAAAGCACTATCAGCATATCTTTTATTTATTTATTTTTTAAAAAAAAGTAAAAAATTAAACTAATTTTACTTCTTTATTCAAATAAATTATAGAATTAGTTTTCTTATTTTTTTTCTATACCATTTAAATATTCTTAAATTAATACTAAAGAAAAAAAAGAGTAAATATAAACCATTTATATATTGTTTCAAACAAATGTTAGAGGAAAGAAAGATGGGTACCAATTTTTTTTTTATCAAAAATGGGTACCAAAATAATGTACAATGAGCTTATTCATTGGAAAGAATTAAAGCAATTAATTAAAAGAAATGCTAACAGTACCAGTTAAATAAGCTCTACATCATTTTGATACCTTATCTCTTACTAAAAAATTGTTTTCCCAAACATTTCTCTTTTTTTAAATATTAATTTACAAATTCACCAAATACAGTCAGTTACTTGACTTAAATAATTAAGTAATATAATGAGAGAGAGCTAAGCACGCACCAAAGTATGAGCCATCACTCGTAGGATAGGCTTTACAAAGAATGGTGAAGTTTTGGATGGAAGGTTGTTTTCTTGCATTCCTAATCAAATTGGAATATCTTCAAATTTGTTGCCCAATAGAATCGTCATCTAGTTCTGTTAAAAGTTCACCAAAGATTTTATTTTCACCATCTGATTTTTATTTTTATTTTTGTGTGTTTTTGGTTAGATGAAAAATTAATTTGGAAGAGAACGAGAAAAAGATATTGAGAAACCAAACAAACTGTACGAATGATTTTAAAAGTTTCTTTCGTGTTTCTTTAAAAATGAGGTGGCTTTTAAAATTACAATTTGAACAAAATTCAATATTGATCAATCACAAGCTCAATGATAATTTTAAAAACCACATCATTCTTAAAAGGATAATAGAGAAATAGAATAGGGACTTCTAGCATTACACTAAAATGTACCGACCTCTAGCTTTGGTGTGATAGGGTGTTTTGAGCTTAAAAAATTTTAGTGTTTCAATATGATGTGACAAGTTGTTATTGGAGGGCACAACACATATTTTATGCTAGGTCTTTATAGAGGTTAAACTCTAACATTTAGGGTTCTTTTGGTTTTGCAGTTTCAAAATGGGGGATTTGACAAAAAGCGATTTGAAAACATTCAATTTAAAGACATGAATTTTTACACCCCACAATCACATCATAATCATATAATGCTAACGTGACATGAATTACTAGCCCTTGAATTAGTTATTATTTAAAAAATTAAAAAATTAAAAAGTCTCTAAGAGCTACTAGCACATTTAGCATTAGTAGATGTCGAATGAGAAATAATATTAATCTCTTATAAAAACACAGTTAAACATTTAATAAAATGGAAAAAAGGTAAGGCGCTGAAGGGTGAATAAGTTTAGAGCCCTGATTGGCAATAGCCCAGGCTGAATGAACAGTCATTCAGCCTGGGCAAGAATGAGGGTAAAAAAAAAAAAAAAAAAACTGTTCACCGGCCCATGAACAGTAAAAATTACGTTCATGTGGCTAGGCTTGAAATACTATTCATTTCAGCCCAGGCTGTCTTCTATAAACCCGATATGTTTATTGATTTGAGAACCCACAAACAGCGGTGAAACGTCTTTTGCTAATTCACCACGCATGGATAGTTGCATTTTGCCGCAAGTTACCAAACGTAAAATATTGATTTCTAACATTTAAAAAAAGCAGAGATAAAATAATAAAATGGTTATAAAAAAATATATAAGTAAAAATAAAATATATATCTTTGAATGCAAAATAACTAGTATGTGTCGGAGAGTCTTAACTAGCACTCATTCTCTCCCCCTCTTTTCTATTCAATTTCCTTCATCACTCAGTCACACACACACACACAACGACAACACACACACACACACACACAACACACACACCACACACACACATATATATATACTAATATTATATATAAAATACTATATATATATACTTTTCTAGATAACAACGGGGAAGCCGGGAAAGGGTCAAGGTGGGGGGGTCTTTTTCTCCACTCTTGATCTACGAGGTTGAATAGCAACGAGAAGAAGTGAGAATTGCGTTCCCCCATAAAAGGAATGGGAAGCGGCCATGGCAACGGAGTGTGCCTGGAGATTAGATCCCTAGAGATCTTGCCAACCAGAAGAAGATAAGCAGAAAGATAGTGACAATAACACCATCAAGTAAGATAATAGGCCAATCAGCACAAAGATGTATTGTTTAAGCATAACACGATACTGTTTATAGCAATGGCCGAATCCATATACTGTTACATGCAATATATACATACCAGCACAACACAGATCATTAGAAACCATAACTAGCATCATAGTAAAATCCCAGACCAAAATGTGTCAAAGATAGGAAAAGGAAAGCACGTTATTAAATATCTAAAAGTTTAAAATACAAATACAATAAAATAAATGCCACAAAATTAAGTTCCAATGTTTTTTTTTTTTTTTTTGGATAAAAACAGAAAACTTATATAAAGTTAATAACCAAATCAGGCGATCCTCCCCAGAACCATTCTTTTTCGGATATTGCCTGGACCTTCTTGAAATGAAAGACAAGAAAAACAAAAATTTATTTTGTTATCTGAAAAAAAAGATTAAGGAAAACAATAAAGTAATTAATGGAATAAATAACTCGAATACCTTACCTGCTCATGACGTCAGGCTTAGCTAAAACAAAGACAGCCGTATGCATCATCGGGCATATTTCCCTGAACACTTTAGAAACTGATACAGGCCTTTTAACTTGCCGATCCATCAGCCAAGACCTGCCTCGAATGTTATATAAAAATGATAAGACAGACGCATTCCCATCTGCTTCAAAACCTTTACAAACCCATCGCTCTATTCCCTCCTAACAAGCCAATAATATACGCTATCAATAAATT
>FXXK01000633.1:164650-172150 GCA_900184695.1 Betula pendula | reverse complement strand
CGCGTTCAATGTGTGTCAGACCGTATCAAACATTTGATACTTTTGTGGAACGTTCAATGGGAACCCTAAGACCATTGGGTAATAATACATCAAACGTTCGATGTCATACCACCGAATGTTTGATGAACCTAAAAACCTATCAGTCTTTAACCAGATGCTCCAGCCCTATAAATATGAGCCCTACTCCTCCCTTTTATTGTTCATTCTTGACTGGAGGTCAAAGAAACCCATGTGAGTGCGTGAGGAAGATAGTTGAAGGAGTAAGGAGGCTTTTGGGCTTTGAGGGTATCTATCCTAGTCTAACTCATTTTATGTTGTTATTTACTTATTGTTACTTTGTTTAGTTAGTTGTTGTATTTGAGCTTCTATGTTGTAAGTGATAGGTTTGATCTTTAAGGTTTAAGATGGTTTTATGTTGGTTTAAGGAATTTAGCACTTTGAACCCCGTTTTTTGAAGTATAAAACCCCTTTATTTCCTCTGGTGAGACCTTAAGAAGACCTTAGGAGGTGATAGAATCCAGAAAAGACTGAGGTTCTGGTCAATAATGGGTTTCCAGACTATATCAAATGTTCGACCCTCTAGGCCAAACGTTCGATATTCAGGCTTGGAACGTTCGACCTTTTAGTCGAACGTTTAATACTTGGACAGAAAGTCCTTTTGGGTTATTAGGGGCCTAGAAATTGTTTAGCTCAAGCATAAGGTTAATGATAAGATCATTTCTCAAATTTGAAAGTCGGAGACTGTGTGGAGGACTATTTTGTTGATCCTTACGACACAAGTGAGTAAAAATTCACACGGATACTTGTAATTGTTATTTTTCTGCATAGCATGACTATTTTATGTACAAAACATGCATTTTACAACTCTCATTTTGATTAATTATGAACTCCATCTTGTGAAAACGGTTATGATTAACAAGATAATGAAATAATGAGTTGTAAAATGCATGCATATAAAAGACGGTGAAAAACTAATATTGCATCATATGACATGGTACATCGTCTCGTGCTGAGAAAATGGGTCATGGGCTTACTATTATTACAAGTTGATTTTATGGTCAAATGTTTTATAAATGATGAAGGCTTTGGATCCAATGGTTAAAAGTTTATGACCGGTGCACCATTCTTTTAGTGGGGTTACTGTTACGGCTTTGCTAGTCAGTGTAGGCCACTCAAGGTCAGACTCGATCGAACTACTAGTGTAAGACGATATGTTTGTGTAATGTCCGAGGTATCGAAATTGTACCAGAAGTCCTTTGGGACGCTCAAACCCTAATAAGAGAGGGTAATGTCTTGGGTAAACTATATTGTTGACATATCACATGTTCTTGAACATATCATGTATTATATAAATATACTGCATTGTCATAACATGTTTATGTCATGACTGAGAATAACCATGCCTGTGATTTATAAACTAATTTCACAAAATAGTAACATGTATAACATGTGCATTATTACTCACTTAGTCATGTACTTACGCTTATATTTTTTCCACCTATGATCTTATGCTGCTTGATAGATAGTTTAGACAATGCCGGAGTATTTGAGGAGTATGGTCCAGTTGGAGGGCATTCTCCGGGTGATATTTGAAAAGCTAGACCCCGAATGACTGAGTAGGATGTGGAGAGTATTGTGCAAATATCCACCTAAATAATATGCTTCTACTTGTACGTTTTACTCGTAAGTGCATAAGATCAAAATGATAAATAGTATAGAAAGCAAGTACGAGATCATTTCTACGAAGATTGGTAAATTATGTTTAAAGAGAATTTCTTAAAAAGATATTTTGATGGGGAAAATGAACTTTACCCCCTGATGTTGTAGCTATTTGTCAATTTGGCCTCCATTGTTTAAAAATTTGCAATCCACCCCAACTAACTTTCTAATTTTTTTAATTTTGTCTTTCTGTCAGACAGAACCGTCTTCTTAGACGGTATGTGTGTCACATGTGCCCTGATAAATGTTGAATGTTATACATTCAAGCCCCTTAACTCGCATGTGTTATACCTTAGTTTGTGTTGTTATCTAATGTTTTAGTGTTTGTCTTATTTTCAGGTCTTAATGAGAATTCAAATCATATCATGAACTTTAAGCTTGAAGATAATTTTGATGAGTTAAAGTGCTACCAGAGGCTTGGTGCTCGAGCACCCATTTCTGGTGCTCGAGCACCTGAAGCTCGAGCACCCAACCCTGGTGCTCGAGCGCCGTCGTATCTTCCAGAACTGGAAGATATTTTCGTGACAGCAAATGATGGCAAGATCTTTTGGGGTCTGATATTGCGGCTTGTCAGTCAATTGTAGGCGCCGAAATCAACCCTCAGAACCGACCTAAACCACTTGGATGAAGATCTTTGTAGTCTTAACTCATTTTGTAAAGATCTAAGCCACTCTCTTCTCTATATAACCAAAACTGACGGGAGAAGGCAGTAGCTCGGTTTTGTCTTAGTTTTTCTCTCATTTTGCTTGTAATTGTTGTTGTAGATAGTAGGTAGAACTCCTCTCTTAGCACTTGCCTTCCTTAGGAAATGGTTCTCTCCAAATCAATGGAGTTTTCCAATTCCTATATGAGGAACTAAACCCATTGTAGGGTTTTGATGTAGCTTGATCCAAGTGCTATGAGTTGAGTAGTTTTAGCTTGGATTTTGTATAAATGGTATGGTGATTGTATATGCACGAGGTTTGTGCTTATTGATTATACCATTTGAGATTAAACTTGTTCTTTGTCTATGAGGAATTGAGTTAGGTTTTGAATGATTTCAATACTTTTGATGTCTTTGATTGAGAGAGTATAAGCTATGCAATGATGCTTTTGACATGAGGTTATGTGAGTTTGATAGGGCATGCTAAGGACCACAACTCAATCTATGTTAGTTTAACTTAGAATAGATGGAAAGAGGGGTGAAAACCTATGATGCTTTATGCTTATTTCATGATTTTATGTAGGCTATTAAGAGAACTTATATCGCATGCTAGGGAACATGGGTTAAATCACATGTAGGTTAGGTGAGTGACTAGTGCAAACTTATGATGCTTTATCATTTTCTTTTTATAGTATATTTTTGATGAGTTGTTGTAAGGATTGACACCCTTTACACACTCAAAACCATACCTTTGTTTGAGATCCATGCTAGGATTAGTTCGCTTGTGGTATGAGGATTGAGTGAAATCAATTCCCTATACCTCCCTACTCTTTTTAGCTCAATTTGTGTAACTTAGTTTAAGACTTTTTGGTTATTTAGTTTTTAGTTTAAAAACACAACCTCTTTTGTTTATGAGTAAAGTTAGGTAAGATTTTAGAAATTCCATATCATACAACCGCACACAATCCCTGTGGATCGATACCCTTAATATAGACATATCTACAAAGATTCGTGCTATTGCGAGTGTTTATAAATTTAAATTTGATTTCTAAGCGCGATCATGCCCCACGTGGGCATGTATCTTCCATTAGCCCCTTATTACGCTCAATGACACCACGCGAAATCTCTAAAATGCCCATGGCGAAAACACGCGTGTTTTCTCCTTCACTCTTTAACTTATTAAGAAATGACAAAACACTTTATCACTCACTTAGACACTCTCTTGTCCTCGAGAAGGTTCTTCCCCAGCTTGTGTACTAGAAGTCCAACACTCATCGCATTGTGTTTAGGATAAAGGTAATCGAAAGGGGAAAGCGACCGTTTATGAGGTAATCGAATTGTACTCATCCACTTTATAGTTTGTTCTTTTGTGAAAATAACATATTTTTGAAATTAGGGTTTCTAGGAAATAGGGTATTTTGGGTTGATTTTCCTTAGATCTTAAAATATGTAGTAATATGTTCTTAAAATATTGCCTTTTCTTTGATTATTGGTTGGTTGTGCTGCACTGTATATTCCTTTGCTAATGGGTCGTTGTTTGCAACTTTGTCTGTGAATCAAACTACTTTCCATGTGATATGGCTGCTTTTATTGATTTGTGGTTAGCGTTGGGTCCATTTGGTTTGTAATAACAATAATGGTCTCCATGTGAATTCTTTCTTTATGCGTTTTGGTCCAATGTCGAGACAATGTTTTGTGGTGATACCTTTTTGCACACACTTTTCAGATCTAACAAAGTTTTGTTTTTATAATGACTGAAAAAAGTCATGACGTTACAACATATTAACTTAAATGATAATGGAAGTAAATACTTGTATTTTGCTAATTTAATTGCAGGATGGGTTCAACCAATCTGGTGTTTGAGGTTAGGTATGGGGGTAGGTTTGATAGGCACTTTGGGTGTGAATATGTGGGGGGTGATGTTGCAGTCCATCATGAGAGTTATGACCCTGACAAGTTGCCTTATTTCGATTTGGAAGCCATGTTAAAAGAGTATGGCTACAAGTCAGGAGACTTAATGTATTTTTAACATCCTGATAAGAGTCTTGTTGATGGTTTGTAGTTGATTACTTCTGACCATGACGTGCTCTACATGGTTGCTTCACATACTGGTCAATTCATTGTGCACATTTATCTAGTGTCTTTTGGGAAGGTGGGGGCTAATGAATGTGATGAAGAGAAATATGAAGAAGATGATGGAGAGAGATGTAGAGTTGATTTGAATGACCCTTGGTGGGCAAATAAGTTGAGTGATGATGATGATCTATTTGATGTGGATGTGGATGATACTAGGGATGGGGCTGGACCATCCACAGTAAATGAAAGTACTTCGAACACTGTACAAGATGAGGGTAGGGATAATTCGATTGATGCAGAATATGAGTTTGATGATGAAAACGATGGTAGTGAAACTAATGTTAGTGATTATGAGAATGATATTAGTGATAGTGGTGAGGAAGATGGGGTCCATAGTGAAGGGGTTGATGCTAATAATGTTACACCCAAGAAAATAATTAGGGTTTTGTTAATAAAAACCCTTAAACATCCACATTAATAGCGTATTAAAAAAAATTATAATGATATCTAATAATAAGGTAAGTATGATAATGGTGTAGTAACAATGTTAAATTAATTAGAATGTATATGAATAAGTGATAGTTATATTAAGGATAGGATAAAACAATAATTATCAAAGGTTGTAATTTAAACCATGTGTGGGTCATAATATGAATTAGAAAAGATATGAGACTTAAGTAAAAGAAGTGGAGTGCATGCTGCCACTTGTTGGACAGCAAGGCTGCTGAATCAAATTAAAAGAAAATGGGGCAAGCTGGGTACCACACGTGGCATCACCCAGCCAGCAGCCTACCCCTTTTCTTTCCCTTCCTTTTTCCTTCCCCTGCACGTGGAAGCCAGCAGCTGCTCCCTTCTCTTTCTCTTCTTCACGTGGCTCCCTCCATTCACGCCCAGCCCATCCTTTCTTCTTCTTCTCTTCTTTTTCTCTTCCTTCTCCCCTGCTGCGTCACTCACCCACATTTCTGCTGCTGTCCGTGACTTCCAGCAAGCTTGACCGTGAATGGGGTAGTGCTGGCTGTGAGAGAGAGTTGGCCGTGTGAGCTGAAATTCTGTGTTAGTGAGTGAGACCCGTGAGTTCTAGTTGCTGTCCAAGGAAGAGTTGAAGTGGATTTCAGCCATGGGTCTTCTAGGATGGTAAGTACCTAACCTTCCCTCCATGATTTATCGGATGGTCGCGCACGTGTATTTTAGACGCAGCGCGAGTGGTGGCACACATAAATTCAGTTTTTGTTTTGGTCCTAATAGTGTGCGCGCTTAGAATGATCTGTTTGGAAGATGGTTGGTCTCGGTTTCCTGTTGGCATTGTGCATGGTTAATCTTGAAGTATTGGGTTGGAAATTTTGATAACTTAAATTGAGTTGTTGCTGGACAGACTTGGGAATCAATGCATGGCTGAATAGTTGTAGAGTTTTGGTGGAAAATGAGAGTGGTTTTGGTTGGTTGTTCTTGTTCTATTTTTGGCTAGATGAATGGTGGATTATGGGTTGAATTTGTGTGCTGTTTTGGGTATGATTTGGCAGCAAGTATATGTGTGTAAACTTAATGGAATTTTGTGAATGTGTGTGCTGATTTTGGGAGTTTAAATTGTATTTGATTGGCCTATTTTATTAGTTGATTGTTGGCTGGTTTTAGGATGATGTTGGGGCTGTTTTGGGTGTGGTTTGACAGCATGTATGTGTGTAAATTGAATGGAATTTTGAGAGTATGTTGTGTTGATTTTTGGGGTTAACTTGTAGTTTAGTTGGGCTGATTTATGAGTTGATTAAGTGGCTGTTTTGTGATGATATTGGGCTGAATGGTGTGCTGAATTTTGGAGAGTAGCCATAGGGTGTAGGTGTGTTTTTGTTGGCTGTTTGGTTTCTGTTTTAATGATGGATTCATTGGCTGTTTTAGTGGCCTGATTGATGTTAATTTTTGGTGACTTGATGATGTATTCATGGGCTGTTTTAGTGGCCTGATTGATGTTAATTTTTGGTGACTTGATGATGGATTCATGGGCTGTTTTAGTGGCCTGATTGATGTTAATTTTTGGTGACTTGATGATGGATTCATGGGCTGATTTGGTGGCCTAATAGATGTTAATTTTTGGTGATTCAAGGGCTGGATTTTTAAGAAGTTTTGAAGGATGGATGATGGCTGGATTTTGGGGTTTAGTTTGTGTTAATGGTTGTTTGCTTTGAGAATTTTATGCATTGGTTGAATGGATTGGAGAGAGTGTTGCTTGCTGGTTTCCTTAGGGAATTTTCTGCCATGGCTAAATATTTGTGGTGTGTTTTGGGTTGGACTATTGAAATGGGGTTGGATGATTGTAGTTTGATTCATGGCAATATGTGAAGAGAGGTTTTATGTGGAGTTAGAAGTCCTAAATGGTTTCTTAAACTCATGGTTTAAAGGGTATGTAATATGATTGATAAATGAATAATAAAATTTGTAAAAATGAATGAAGGGTGGATATGAGGTTTAAAAGTAACTTTAGACTAATGATTGGATTAAATTAAATTGCAGTGAGTTCTATAAACGACAAGAGGAGTTTTAAGCAAGCTCGGGTGCCGTTATCGTGGATTCTTCTTGGTCTCGTAAGGTGAGTAATCTTTTACTCACTGAGGACGAATACGTTTTATGTTTTCAAAGAATTTTATCAATGATTTTAGATATTTTAAAGATGCTAAACAAGTTGAGAAAGAACAGAATTTTAATGTCTTTAAAGTTTCTTTAAAGTTTCTTTAAAGTTATGGAAAAGTCAAGCCATTCATATGTTGTTTGAGCATGCTTTATTACTACTTGATACTTTCAATGTTTTATGAGATATTTGATGAGATATGATTGATATTGTGGTTGTGATTGTGAAAGTTTTAAGATATGAAAGAAATACTATGATGTATTGATTACTTTGTTGCTTTGAGATTTTGAGATTATGATGAAGGAAGATTGATTTAAATGCTGTTGTTGAAACATGATTGTTGAGATTTGTAAGTACATTGAAATGAGCATGAACAGGGCTGGGCCCACTATTAAAGTAAAGTACAGGGCTGGGCCCACTATTATCAAATGACAGAGCTGGG
>FXXK01000633.1:144528-164636 GCA_900184695.1 Betula pendula | reverse complement strand
TATGATGAAGGAAGATTGATTTAAATGCTGTTGTTGAAACATGATTGTTGAGATTTGTAAGTACATTGAAATGAGCATGAACAGGGCTGGGCCCACTATTAAAGTAAAGTACAGGGCTGGGCCCACTATTATCAAATGACAGAGCTGGGCTCACTATTATCAAATGACAGGGCTGGGCCCACTATTATTAAATGACAGAGCTGGGCTCACTATTATCAAATGACAGGGCTGGGCCCACTATTATTAAATGACAGAGCTGGGCTCACTATTATTAAATGACAGAGCTGGGTTCACTATTATTAAATGACAAGGCTGGGCCCACTATTATTAAATGACAGAGCTGGGCTCACTATTATTAAAGTACAGGGCTGGGCCCATTATGATGCATTACATGGTTCTTGATGATTTATATGTATTGATTTATGAGGTATTTCATATTAGATGTATTGGTATGAATAAGATTCTCGATAGAAAGGACTTATGTATACGTTTACAGCTAGATTGCATATGATGTTTTATGGATTTTATTATGTATATTGGAGCATATGCATACATTCACCGTTATATAATGATTTAAATTGCTTTATGAATGTGTTGTTTACTTCATCAGCCACACCGAGTTTGATAAATGAAAGAAAAAAATATTTTTATGAAATTGAGTGGCTGGTATTGTAAGCAATTACATAATAAAAGTCTGGCTCATTACGAAAACCCTCGGGGGAGTCTTCATTCTTTATGAACTGTTGACTCACCCTTTCTTCTTCTTCTCCCCTATGTAATCATGGATGATCTCTATGATTACATAGATGATACTTGTGTTGCAGGTACAACGGATCTTGATGAAGATCCAGTGGCTGCACATTTGGGGTATGATGTCTGAGGGCGATGTACGCCTATTGGGTATATTTTGTTTAGGCTCACACTGTAGTCTAGTTTTGTTGTACATCATGCTGTTAAATATGTAGAAACATAATGATGTACTTTGGCTATGCCGTATGTGGCATTTTTGTTAGCCATTATTTTGTTGTATAGTCTTTGTATAAAACTGTTGTGTGTAGTTTATGTCAGCTCCAGGTGATGTTCTCTCACATGTTATGTATTTATTTCCGCTGCATGTATGTTATTAACTCTAATGTGATATACTCAGATTATGAGTTAACGATGTGGGCTTTACATGAGCCTCTGTGACTATTCGGTTTCATCAAAAAAAAAAAAATAGGTGATGAAATCGGGTCGCCACAAATAAGGCACAAAGTGATGGTAATTTAGGCAAATCATTTGAAGATGATGAAGATGATGATGGTGACACAAATTCAGAAATTGGGAGAAGTGACATACTAGTGTCACCAGTACATAGCGATGAAGATGATGGAATCACATCTTTCCCTAATGATCATGACTTCCATGCAGTGGAATTACAAGATCCACACCTGAAACTTAAGATGAAATTCACAAGCATACAAGTGTTTAGGGAGGTTGTAAGAGAATATAATCTGAAGAGGGGGAAGGACATTAGATTTAAGAAAAATGAAAGATGAAAGTGTATTGTGGTGTGTAGAGATGATAAGTGTGCGTACCGAGTGTATGCCCGAAGGATGGAAGATGAAGATTCTTTTCAAATAAGGTCTTTACAACCGAAGCATGTGTGCGGCATAAAATATAAGAGTTCAATTGTGAATTCCACTTGGATAGCAAACAAACTTATTGACAAGTTTAGGATACAACCCAACATGCCATTGGATGTGATACAACATGAAGTGAAGGAAAAATGGAGGGTAGATGTAACTAAAAGCATGATATATAGGGCTAGGAGAAAGGCCGGGAAAAAGGTTTATGGTAAATTGGAGGCTCAATATGGTAGGTTATGGGATTATTGTGAAACATTGAGGCAAACCAACAAGGGAACTTGTGTGTTCATGATGGTGGAAAGACATAACCTTGATTTGCCTCATAAGTTCCAAAGAATATACGTTTCCCTGTCAGCCATGAAGAAAGGGTTCCTAGATGGTTGTAGGCCTATAATAGGGGTTGATGGGTGCTTCCTTAAAGGGCCATTTAAGGGTCAACTCCTAGCTGTTGTTGGTAGGGATGAGAATAACAACATGTATCCAATTGCATTTGCTGTTGTTGAAGCCGAGACAAAGGATAGCTGGACTTGGTTCTTGGCAACACTAGTGTCATATCTTGAGGCACATGAGTAGCATTGTAGGCCTACATTTTTTTCTGATAGACAGAAGGTGAGTTTAATGTGTATCAAAATGTACATTATGTTATGTTTCTATATTTGTTCATATTTTAATCTGAAACAATTCTTATGTTGTTTTGTAGGGTCTTATGCCTGCTTTTGATGAAGTGCGTCCAATGGCGGATCATAGAATTTGTGTAAGACATCTTTATGCAAACTTTAGAGATGAAAGGCATAAAGGAGCTGCACTTAAGGATAAGTTATGGGTGATAAGTGCTGAATGTTACACATTCAAGCCCCTTAATTCACATATGTTAATCTCTTAGTTTCATTATAATATGATGTTTTGTGTTGTTTTTGTGTTTTTCCCTTAGTTTGTAGGTTTTGGAAGAAAAGAAGTCAATTCCATCAACTCGAGCTCGAAACACATGCACTGTGCAAAGTTGCTGAAAATCTGACCTTTGTGCACTATTTTGGCCATAACTCTTAGCTCAAAACTCGGATTAAGGCACAGTCAAGTGCGTTGGAAAGAAGACTCAGAGAGGAACAAATCATCAAGCAAGAGTTTTTTCATCCAAGGTGCGCTCGAGCGCCCAAAATGACGGTCGAGCGCCATGGCGCGCTGCATCATGGCACCTGACGCTCGAGCGCCCAAAACTGACGCTCGAGCGTCGTCGTGTGCTGGGAACCTCCGAAGTTGGCAGAACTGATATGGAAAGAGGGTAATCCGACCCCAACTCAATCTTGGACTTCCTAGGGTGCACGAAATTGATTAGGGTTGCTCCTAAACTCTATAAATACTCCCCTAAGTCCTCCAAAACAAACACACAAGCTTGAGGAGAAGAATCAAAGGCTTCAAAGAAGGGTTTTTCTTAGTTCTTTATTTCTTTTTGGTTTTTCTTTGTTATTTTCTTATGGGGATGATTTTCATCCAAATTATATGTAGCTAATACTTTAGTTAGGGCTCGATTGAAGCCCTAATCATGTCTCTTTAAGGTTTCAATTTGTCTTGCTACAATTTATATTTTGATGGTTAACTTGATTATTTCCGGTTTTCTTGAATTCCTCACATGTATGTGTTTGATCATCATATGCTTGTGGTATGGATATGTTATTTAGGTCAATTTGGATGGCCGAGTCCTGGGCCTAATAGAGTAACAAAAGAACCCCATCACAGGTTCTTGGATTAATCAACATGGAAAACCGGAGTAGATGCCATGTTCTAGGCTCCATGTGTATGTCGATCTCCATAGTTTTATGCTTTCTTGAAGAACAACTTAGTAGATGCCATGCTAAATCCTTTGAGAAAGAAAAGAGTTAGAGTAGATGTCATGCCTAACTTGTTGCTTAGGGAGATCAATAGCCTAAGGAGTAGATGCCATGCCCTTAGGTTGGCAAACATTAAGTATCTTGATATGATTGTAGCATTGTGCATATTGTTTACCTTATTTGAGTATGATTAGTGGTGGATATCGAAGCCCTAGTATTTTATTCTTATTATTTCAATTTAATCATTTATTTCGTTCTACTCAACAAATATCTTTTTAGGAATTGCTTTTTAAACATAGTTTACCAATCCTCGTGGGAATGATCTCGTATTTGCCGTCTATACTATCGTTTTGATCTTATGCACTTGCGAGTAAAACGTGCATTTATTCGCCTATTTATTTAGGTGGATATTTGTACAACAATGGGCTGCAGCATCTGCCTATACTGAAGTAGAGTTCACTACCCATATGGAGGAGTTGAAGGGTTTGAATAAGGAGGCATATGAGTACTTCGACAAGGTGGATCCCAGTGGCTGGTCAAGGGCATTGGTTTAGTGAGTATTCTATCTCGGGCTAATACCTTACTTCCCATGATATTGGCTATTTAGGCAAGGAGGCTCATCACTAGTGGAGATTCGGCATTTTTGGCATTTATTGTCAAAACCAAGGAGAAGAAGGAAGAGAAGGACCTGCAAGGGATTCCAGTGGTACGAGAAATCCCAAACGTCTTTTCAACAGAATTCTCTAGTTACCACTTGAGGGGGAAGTCGAATTTGGAATTGAGTGCATTCCAGGCACATGATCGATATCTAAGGCACCATATCGGATAGCACCATATCGGATGGCACCAACAGAGCTTAAGGAATTAAAAGTCCAGTTGCAGGAACTACTAGACAAGAGTTTCATCCGCCCTAGTTTGTCGCCATGGGGAGCACCTGTGCTATTCGTCAAGAAGAATGATGGATCTCTAAGGATGTGTATTGACTATCAAGAGCTAAACAAGGTCACTATTAAGAATAAATATTATTTGCCAAGGATTGACGATCTATTGGACCAATTACAAGGAGCTAGTGTATTCTCCAAGATTGACTTGCGGTCAGGATACCACCAAGTTAGAATTAAGGAATGAGATATACCAAAGACAGCTTTTAGAACTTGATATAGACATTACGAGTTTCTAGTATTGTCATTTGGATTGAAAAATGCCCACACAATATTTATGGACACTATGAATAGAGTCTTTCATGACTATTTGGATCAATTCATAGTGGTTTTCATCAATGACATCTTGATATACTCTAAGAGTCAGGAAGACCATGGAGATCATCTTTGGAAAGCCCTCGAGAGGCTTCGGCAAGAGCAGCTCTTCACCATACTCGAGAAGTGTGAGTTTTGGTTAGATAGCGTGTCCTTTCTTGGACATGTAATTTATGGCAAGGGAGTGTCGGTTGAAGGTCAAGATAGTAGTCAATTCGAGTACACCAACTAGCGTACATGAGGTTCGGAGTTTCTTGGGACTCGCTAGTTACTACCAACATTTCATTGAATGATTTTCTATGTTGGTAGGACCTTTGACCGTCCTTACTAGGAAGTACACTTGCTACTTTTGGTCTGACATGTGTGAGAAAAATTTTCAAGAGCTCAAGAGATGATTAGTGTCATCGCTAGTACTAACCTTGCCCACTAGCTTTGGAAATTTTGTAGTATATAGCGACATATTGAAGAAAGGACTGGGTTGTGTGCTTATGCAGAATAGGAAGGTGATTGCTTATGCTTCACGGCAACTGAAGGATTACGAGCAGAATTATTCAACCAATGATTTGGAGTTGGCAATAGTTGTCTTTGCACTTAAGATTTGGAGGCACTATTTATATGGTGAGAACTGCAAGATCTACACCAACCGCAAGAGCATAAATTATTTCTTTACTTAGAATGAGTTGAATATGTTGCAATGATGATGGTTGGAACCGATCAAGGATTACGACTGTGAGATCAACTATCACCCAGGGAATGCGAATGTGGTAGTAGACACGTTGAGTAGAAAGTCGATGCTGGAGCTGTTAGCGCTGGGAATCTCTCAACCGTAACTGATCATAGAACTTGAGAGATTGCAGTTGGAAGTCGTTGAAGAAGGCATACCCGCTCTTATGTGCAATATGACAGTGCAACCAGAGTTGCTAGAAAGGATCAAAGTTGCCCAGGTTGCTGATCTTGAGTGCCAAAGGATCAAGGAGCAGCTCAAGGAGGGCAAGGCACTAAGGTTCTGTTTAAATGATATGAGATGCTTACCCATTTTAAGCAAGTCTGTGTACTTGGGAGCAAGGAGCTAAGGAAAGAAATTATGAGTGAGGCTCATTATTCTTTACTTTTTGTACATCTGGGAAGCACCAAGATGTATAAGGACGTGAATGACTTATATTGGTGGAACAATATGAGGAGGGACATTGACAAGTTCATGGAGCAATGCCCCAACTGTCAACAAGTGAAGGCGGAGCATTAGAAGCCAGCAGGGATGCTCAAACCACTACTTATGCCAAAATGTAAATGGGATGAGATAGCTATGGACTTCATCGTGGGTTTACTAAGGACGCCTAATAGAAAGGATGCCATTTGGATAGTCGTGGACCGACTAACAAAGAGTGCTCATTTCAAACCCATGGAGGTTAAGGACCCGATGGATAAGTTGGCAAGACTATATGTTCAGAATATAGTACGACTTTACAGGGTACCTTCAACAATTGTGTCAGATAGAGATTTCCACTTTACGTCACAATTTTGGCAAAGTTTACAAAAAGAGATGGGAACGCAATTGAAGTTTAGTACCACTTTTCATAGTGCTCATTTCAAACCCATGAAGGTTTAAGGACCCGATGGACAAGTTGGCAAGACTATATGTTCAGAATATAGTACGACTTTACAGGATACCTTCAGCAATTGTGTTAGATAGAACAGAATTGAAGTTTAGTACCACTTTTCATCCACAGGCCAACGGTCAATCAGAGCAAACTAATCAAGTCTTGGAAGATATGCTTCGAGGATGTGTTTTGGACTTCAAGGGAAGTTGAATTCAGTATCTGCCCTTCAATCGAGTTCGCATACAACAATTGTTATCCAGCAACTATTTGGATGCCTTTGTATAAACTACTCTACGAACAAAGATGTCAATCGCCTCTATATTTGGAGTGATGTTGGGGAGCGACAACTTCTAGGACCAGAGATGTTGTAGGACACTCGAAATAAGATAATCCTCATCAGGCAAAGGATGGCAACAACACAGAGCCGGCAGAAGAGTTATCCTGATAATCACAGACGGGTTCTAGAGTTTGAAGTGGGGGACCAAGTGTTCCTAAAGATATCCCCAATGAAAGGAGTTATGAGATTTGGTAAGAAAGGGAAGCTGAGTCCTCGATATGTTGGACCATTCTAGATCATGCAGAGAGGGGGAAAGTTGGCTCATCAAGTTGCTTTACCAGAAGATCTAGCATGAATGCATGACGTTTTCCATGTTTCGATGCTAAGGAAGTACGTCCCGAACCCAGACTTGGTCATCGAGTATGAGCCTTTGGAGATTCAAGAAGGATTGACGTATAAGGAAGTGCCTGTACAAATCCTAGATCGTAAAGAGCAAGTGCTACGCACCAAGACAATTCCTAATGTCAAGGTGTTATGGTCTAATCACGGAGTCGAAGAAGCTTCTTGGGAAGTTGAGTTGGATATGAGGAATCGCTATCCTCATCTGTTTGAAGAAACGTCTTGTATGAATTATCTAAGATTTTCTTGCATTTTGGATTTTTGGGCAAAGCTAAGAGTTGGTTATTTCTATTTAGGAAGCATAGGACCATGGCCGGAGTACCGGTAAATTCGGGCTGCACACAGAATGACTCTGGACAAGCTTATGGACCTAGGAGTAGAGCTCGATGGCGATTGATACGATGTTGGTAACATTGTGTACGACCCCTTTGACGACCTTCAAGATAACCAGTATGTTTATGTGTGGAACGAGTACGCCTAGGAGCCGCCAGCTTGGATGAATGGATGGGACAAGATTATTCTAGGAAGTCATCGAGCATGGATCTTGTGAAGACAAAGGTAACATTCTTGTCTTTCTTGGTTGTTTATGAAATTGCGAGGATGAAATTTTTATAAGGAGGGAAGGATGTAATGCCCCATAGATTTAACAAGTTTAAGGACTTGTTTTGGAGCCTTAGACGTTAGGAGAATGTATGAAGGATTCCGTGGAACGTTCGATTCTTGGATCCAACATTCGATCGTGTCAAGATGCACTGTGCACATTGTTCACCTGAGGTCATGTGTTTGATGTGTGTCAGACCGTATCAAACGTTCGATACTTTTGTGGAATGTTCGATAGTTTTATCAAACGTTCAATGGAAACCCTAGGACCGTTGGGTAATAGTACATCAAATATTCGAAGTCGTACCACCAAACGTTCAATGAACCTAAAAACCAATCAGTCTTTAACCAGATGCTCTAGCCCTATAAATAGGAGCCCTATCTCTCCCTTCTACTCTTCATTCTCAACTGGAGCTCAAAGAACCCTTGTGAGTGTGTGAGGAAGCGAGTTGAAGGAGTAAGGAGGCTTTTGGTCTATCCTAGTCTAACTCGTTTTTTGTTGTTATTTACTTATTCTTACTTTGTTTAGTTAGTTATTGTGTCTAAACTTCTGTGTTGTAAGTGATAGGTTTGATCATTGAGGTTTAAGATGGTTTTATGTTGGTTTGAAGAGTTTAGCACTTCGAACCCCATTTTTTGAAGTATGAAACCTCTTATTTCCTCTGGTGAGACCTTAGGAAGTGATAGAATATAGAAAGGACCGAGGTTCTTGTTCAAAATGGGTTTTTGGACCATATTAAACGTGCGACCCTCCTAGTCAAACATTCGATATTCGAGCCTAGAACGTTCAACCTTCTGGTCAAATGTTGGATGCTTGGATAGAAAGTCCTTTTGAGTTATTAGGGGCCTAGAAATTGTTTAGCTCAAGTATAAGGCTAATGATAAGATCATTTCTCAGATTCGAAAGTCGGAGACTGCATGGAGGATTATTTAGTTGATTCCTACGACTCAAGTGAGTAAAAGCTCATATGGATATTTGTTATTATTTTTTTCCGCATAGCATGACTATTTTATGTACATGCATTTTTACAAATTTCATGAAATGTCTACTTTTGATTAACTATGAACTCTATCTTGTGAAAACGGTTGTGATTAACAAGATAATGAAATAATGAGTTGTAAAATTTATGCATATAAAGGACGATGAAAGACTATTGTTGTATCGTATGACATGATATACTGTCTCGTACGGAGAAAAGGGGCCATAAGCTTACTTGTTGATTTTATGGTCAAATGTGTTATGAATGATGAGGGCCTTGGAACCAATGGTTAAAAGATTGTGACCGGCACACCATTCTTTGAGTAGGGTCATTGTTTGGGTTTTGCTAGTCAGTCACCCAAGGTTGGACTCAGCTGTGCTGCTAGTGTAAGAAGATATGTTTGTACAATGTTCAAAGTACCGAAATTATACCAGAAGTCTTTTGAGACGCGCAAACCCTGCTGAGAGGGAGTAATTTTTGTGGTAGACAATATTTTTGATATATCACATGTTATTGAATATATCATGTATTATATAAATATACTGCGTTGTCATTGTCATAACATATTTATGTCGTGACTGAGAATAACAATGCTTGTGATTTATAAATTGAGTTTACAAAATGGTAACCTGTATAATATGTGTATTATTACTCACTAAGTCATGGACTTACGCTTGTATCTTTTCCACCTATGATCTTATACTGCTTGATAGATAGTTTAGAAGATGCCAGAGTATTCGAGAAGTATGGTCTAATTGGAGGGCATTCTCTGAGTGATCTTTGAGGAGCTAGACCCCGTATAGCTGAGTAGGATGTGGAGAGCTGGAGGACACTCCCGACGGGACATGATAGACATAGCCTATATGCTTTATATTGTGAAGGCTAGGCTTTGATTTTGATAATGTTTTTGTCAGATTCGGGTTGTAACTTTTGTGTTATTTTGATGATTGATCTTGACCATACTTTTGGAGACATCAGTATTTATTCTATATAAATGTTGTTTTTAGTTATTCTGATATTCTTTTATTGTGGGTATTAGTTGCTATCTCTATTTTATGTAAGTGACAAGTCTTCCGTTGTAAACTCTCACCTCTAAGAGTGTATGATCCTGAGTTTTAACTTGGAGGAGGTTAAGGCTAGGAGGCGAACCGTTAAGTCATTTACCAGTTAAATGATTTTGTCAGGGCGTTATACTTTCCTTGAACCTTTTCTTCAATATCATTAAAGGCTTGCAGCTTCGAATTTCCAAACAAAATAGGTAGCCCCAGATAACTTGATTTAGAGGTATATGAGTATAAGAGAGAATTAATAAGATATTCTGGATAGTGGAAGGGTTAGTATTCTTGCTGAAATGAATAGAGGATTTTTCAGCATTAATAGCTTACCTTAACCACCAAGAATACTTTTCAAAGTAGCTCTGGATACAATTTCCTTTGAGGCAGAGGCTCGGCCAAAAAGAAGAAAATCACCTGCATACAGAAGATGAGAAATAGTTGTGTAGTTTTCTGGAAATCTTGAGGCCCTTTAAATTTCCAACCACTTATTCTTTGAACAAAAGTCTAGAGAACACCTCAAAACCTAGGATAAACAAAAAGGGCGAGAGGGGATCCCCCTACCTCAAGCCTCTCGATAGAGAAAAGTTTCCAAAAGGACGACCATTGATGAGAATGGAGAAAGAAGGGAAAGAAATACAAATTCTAATCTAGTTAATCCATTTATGATGAAATCCCAATTTCTGCATCACAACCAGAATTAGATTCCATTCCATCCTATTGAAAACCTTCTCCATATCCATCTTCAGAAACATAAAACCACCTTTCCCTTTTTTGTTCTTGAAAGCATGTAGCAGCTCATGTGCAAGGATAGAGTTATCCTGAAAATTTCTTTTGGCACAAAAGTAGATTGAAAGGGGGAAATAATTGTTGGTAGAAGAACTTTTAACTAGGTAGCTAAGATCTTTGAGATTATGAGTGTATAAGCGGGGCAATTATTAACCGCTTATAACCGGATAACCAAAAAATTAGAAAACCGAAAATAACCGCAACTAGATAACCGGATAACCGCCTAGGCCAGTTGCGGTTACCGGTTATAAGTTTTGAAAAAACCAATTAATAACCAAGTAACTCAGTAACCGATTCATATATATATATATATATATATATTTATGTTGTTGTTGTTGTTGTTGTTGTTGTTTTTTTTTTTTTTTTTTTTTTTTTTTTTTTTCTATTTTCTATTAATTTCATGTGTTATTTTATGTCATTTATATTTTATGGGAGTATAAAATACCTCTAAAAATAACCAGAAAAGTGAGTTTAATTTCATTTATATTTTATGTAAAAAATGCCTATTATTTGAAACCGATTACCGATTAGTGGCAACCGCGGTTGAAGTTGTTAAAAATGGAATAACTGGGGACCTCAATTGTGGTTGCAATTTGTAGGGAATAACTGCAACTAATTGTACACCTCTATTTGAGACAATCTTGTAAACGATGTTGCAGAGGTTGATAGGCCTGAAGTGGTTAACCGAGTGAGATCCCTTCCTCTTTGGAACCAAAGCAATGAAGGTGTGGTTTTGCTCCTTGAATAAAATATTATCCTGGAAAAATCCCAAACGTAGTATAAAATTTCAATTCTAACCGAGGGCCAGTATTTCTTGTAGAACAAACTAGTAACACCATCTGGTCCTGGAGCTTTGGTGGAGCCTAGGCTAGAAAGAGCTTGGAGAATCTTGGCTTTTGGGGGGATAGCACAGGGAAACATTTTCTTCATCAGAGATAGAAAAAGGGAAGGGATCCAACATCTCATCATCAAACCAAGGAGAAGATGAGGAGAATAGATTGGAGAAATGACTAACAAAGAGCCACCAATCTCATCCCTATTTGAAACCCAAGCACCATAGCTCATAGCTAATCTGGTAGTAAATATTACCATAATATGTGGAGAAAATTTTCATAATATGCAGAGAAGAATATTATGATAATATGCTAACATCCCCTCAAACTCTAGATGACACAGCCAACTTGAGTTTGAAAACAAAAATCATTGAGCCGTCCCGGTGAACTTCTTGTCCCTGTTATGGAGGTTTTCTATAGTTTTCTTCATAAACTTCTTGCACTGAACCTAACAGCATGTGGTTAGCGAGCATCAATCATAGTAATTGTTACTTCATTCACAGAAATAGCTCCTTCACTGATTGATCTATCTTTACTATTATAAGTGCTCTTCAGAATAAATGCAGGTTGCTTTGGATAAGGAAGAAGTGTGTCATTACCCAACATGGAAACAACTGCTGACATGGTCGGCCTATCTGTTGCATGTTCTTGCACGCACAAAAGCCCAATTTGAATACATCTTGAAACTTCATTACCATATTGCTCCCCCAGTGATGAATCAACTACTTCCATGGCTTTATCTTCTCTCCACATGTCCCAAACCTACAAACAACGTAATCATCATATTGGGTTAAAAAAATAGTAGGCTAATTTGATAAGCCATTATTTGTCATTGTTCTTACATGCCCAATCAAATTTGAGGAGGGACCATCATGATAATAAGCACTATTCTTTTTGCCAGTAATGATCTCCAGCAGCATAACCCCAAAACTATATACATCAAACTTCATTGAAAATTGCCCTTACATTGCATACTCTGGTGACATATAACCACTGTAGTAGCAAAATAGAATTATCAAACTTTCTAGGAACATAATAGGAAAAAGAATTACAAATATTTGCTTAAAAACTCCTTTGATTTGTACTTTTGTGACATATAAGAATGGAAGTTACCCAGTAGGATGGAGACTGTAATATATCTTTATATTGTAGAGCACTTACTATGTTCCAATGACACGATTTGTCTTTGCTTCAATTTGGTCCCCTCCAACGATTCTAGCCATACCAAAATCTGCAATTTTTGGATTCATTGCATTGTCAAGTAGAACATTGCTAGCCTTTAGATCTCTGTGGAAAATTCTTAATCTTGAGTCTTGATGAAGATATAAAAGCCTTCGAGCAACCCTGCAAATAATCTCAAATCGTCTTCCCCAATCTAACAATGACCTTTTTGTTTCATCTGAATGGAGAGATGAGAACTTAGGATATATGCTTCTGTAATATTTATGGTATTCACACTAGGAATTCAACTCTATTTGTAATTGGAGGACCATTTTGGAGTGATATTGCAAGAAGTTTATGTAAAAGAAGACATACCAAAAATGAAAAAGTCGAGGCTTTTGTTTGGCAAGTACTCATAGATTAACATCTTCTCTTCTCGATGAACGCAATAACCAAGAATTCTCACAAGGTTCCTATGTTGGAGTTTAGCAATTATTGCAACTTCATTTTTGAATTCTTCTACACCTTGTCCGGAATGCTTTGATAGTCTTTTTACTGCAATTTCTTTCTGATTATCTATGAGACCCTGAAATTAAAGTACAAGTTTCATTTAGTCATTATGCATGGAAACATCCAGGATAGAAAATCTGGTGCATTAACACACATATGAATTAATGTTAAGCAAATTTCGGGACTCTTTCAGGAAGAGTAGTACCTTATAAACTGAGCCAAAACCACCTTCTCCAAGCTTGTTAGCATCAGAGAAATTATTTGTGGCTGCAACTATGATACTTAGATCGAAGTAAATATATGGTAAATCTGAATTTCTTGAACTCCCATAAACACTAAACATATTTTTGCTTTTCCTTCTTCCTGTCGATCGTCAAACGCAGTTACAAATATTTCAGGGTGCAAAGTTTTTGCAATTATGAATTCCTACACAAAAATCTCCCTAATGAAACTGAGCAAGATTAAATGAGCTGGGTTTATAGTGCTTTTGGTAATTGAATAATTATGACTGTAAAAATTCTGACTTTTTTCTAGCCTCCTGATCAATTACCAAACTAATTCTTTTTTAATATCTGATTATTGTTTTAGAACATAAAGTCACCTTGGCAGTGGCAGCATTCATTACCAGCCTTAGAAATAAAGAAATAGGGGAATTGAAAAAAAAAAAAAAAAAAAAAAAAACTGCTTCAAATAAAGGAGTGAAAAAAAAAAGTTTACTTACCTTTTTTCATCCTCATTACCAGCCAATACACAATAGAGACTGAAAGAACCAACATTACAGCAATAGAAACCACAAGAACTGCAAGTATCCTCTTGTTCCGAAAAAGGCCATTTTTCTTTGAATATTGAGCTAAAAAAAAAATAGAGAGAAAGAAATTATTCAAATATTAATTAAATAATTAACTTTACAATCCCATAAAATCAAGATCAGATGGACCATGTGTTGACATATCAGGAAAAAATTCAACACGAAAAAATTTGGATAGTCTGCTTGAATTTCATTGAAATAGCCTAACTTCATAGGTGGGTGATTTTCCCAAAAAATTAATGAATACAAGTAAGAATAAATATATAATATACATTCAGATAAAATTTTCCAATTCAACAAACAGTGAGAAAAGAAAAAGCTATAAATCTGATGAATACCTAGTACCGCTGAATCCACACGTATTTATAAATCTTGCCCTGCATTGGTGTAGGCTCTTGTGTCCACCAAGTCCCCGTGCCATGACAAGCACCCAATCCCTCCTCTTGTCTCATCTGCACTCGTGTAAGCCGTACAAGAACAATTCCTCAAGCACTCCGCCGCACATTCCTTCAAATTCAAACTCATGTCCGCACGTGCTATTGAAGTATCCGGAGCCTTCACACGTGGCAACTTTACAAACCCTTCTCCACTGTGGCACGCGGATACTCCTTGCCTTCTCACACACCCGCCTGACCCGTCTCTCAAGTACCAATCACCAGTCAACTTGGGTTCAAACCCGGGTAAGCATGTGCACTGGAACTTGTCCGGATTATATGGGTCGCAGTAACTATTTGGACCGCACTCTCGATACCTATCACACGGCTCTTTCGGAGCATTCCAAAACACGAACCATCTATTCTCGCGCCACGTGGACCGAGCAACAACTCCTGATTCATTCAATGCTATTCTAGTGAAAATTCTAGGGACAGTTACACTATACAGAATCGTGACGTCATCTTGATTATTCACATAACTAACGTTGAAAATAAAATTATGGATCATTTCGGGTAGCACGCTCCATCTTTGGCCGGTCCAAGGTCCGCCCCGCCACAATGGAGCTCCACCCTTGTTTAAGAACAATTGTGGGTACCCACTTGGGTCAATCTCCAATGAGTAGTTTCCGGTTCCCGGGTCATCGCTGGACTTCCAAGATGTTAGGTACAGGTTGAATCCGGTCCGCCGATTCAGCCCAAATTTCATGAACGGAAGCAGAGTATTGGTGGGATAGTCGAAGCTCTGCCATGTAACCTTTTGGCTGTCTCGTGGAAGCAAAACAAGATTCCCAGAATCTAAGAGCTGAGCCATAGAATTGTTTGCTGATGCGACTAAAGCGTTTGTAGACCAGACAGGGGTGCTTTGGTTTTTGTTGTTAAGGACGAGGTTTCCATGGCTGCTAATGGAGAGGACGCCGGAGGTATCATTGAGAGGGTTGTCTCTGTTTGCAACCCACACAACGGTTTGTTCAGAAACTTCGTAATGCCATATTCCGACATAGCGCCGGCCAGAATTTCTGGGACTGAAAAACCCAAGTGCAAAGGTTTTTTCTTTCGAAACTTGGATGTCGCCATCTTTAACGGGTTCGTTCGGCAAAATGGTGTCGAGGGAAATGCAAAATGGGAAAAAAAGTAGGGAGAGAAGCAACGATGCATTCAATAACTCTTTAGCAGGATTATTCATGGCGCTTTGTGTGTGTGTGTTGGGGGGGGGGAGATGGGTTACGAACGAATCAATGATCAAACTCAACTTGAATAGTGGGAAACTGATCAACTCAAAAGATCCAGGAGGACTAAAATCTGGGAGGTAGGTGAGGTTTTTAATTAGTAGCCACCATGAGAGAGATATTCAACTTTGTAACCTACTGAGCGCCCGTATGTTTAAGGATGATGCATGCGTTGGTATTGTCTTGCAACATTACACGATATTCTCATTCTTTTTTTTTTTTTTTAATCACAAAAAAGATTAAAAAAAAAAGAATGAGAATATCGTGTAAATGTACTATGTTTCATCGTCAACTATTGAACATTAATGCACCACCGCCCACTGACGGAGTCTCTTACTAGTCCGAGGGTGTTAATTGTCGTATATATATCAACTACGTACAATTTCGGTTGGGTCCAACAATTATTAATTGCATCTAAACTTTTTACATGACAATTGACAAAGCCGTCCGTTTAGTTTTGTTGATACAATTGCAACAATAAACACGGTGATTCGCCGAAGAACGAACGGTGGTGATGGACACTCCGATCCGATGTTTAAAGTCAATAATGTAACTTTTTGAAAAGTTAAAGAGGTCATAAGAAAGTAATTTTATTAAAAACAATTTAATCATGCTTTTGAAAGATTTTGGACAACTAAAAAGATTTTCAAAGACCTAAAAGAGCAACTACCTAAAAAAAAAAAAAATTTACTTAAAACATGTCACATTAGTCGTCGGTGCATGTGAGAATAATAGCATTACTCTTAGTAAACTCATGCTCCCCAAAGCATAATGTATTCTTCCTATCGGACAAAGGATCAAAATGATGACATATGTATTGTTAAAATATAAATTAAATGATTAAGTTTATTTTTTTTTATCAACTTAAACTTTTAAAATAAGTGGTGATTTAACATGATATTAAAGTAAATGTTCTGAGTTTAAATCTTGTTTCTGTCCTGCACATTTTATTTCAATTAAATATTTCACGTATTGAACTTAACTTATTAAAAAAAAGTTTAAACTCGAGTCCATCCTTGCAATCAGCATGGTCGTGGAGTTGCCACGCCCATGTAAGAGCACAACAGTTCTTTTCTACAACCTTATACCTTGTCTCATAATTGAGGTCAATCAGGCATTACCAGAATGGGAGGATATTTTAGATATTTCTTCACTTTCTCAAATGCCTTTTGGCATACATGCACCGCCCAAAAGATAGAAAGACATATTCAAGTAACGGTGGATGGACCCTAATCAAGTATTTAACAAAATAAGAAAAGGCGAGAAACATTTGGAAAATGGAAGATACATACTTAATTAGCCGGTTCAATCATAAGGCTACATCCATACGAAGAAAGTTATTTATGGGTAAATAACCTTAATTTTAAAGATTAGGAAAAAATCAATAATGTCAAATCTTCAAGTAACCCTCTACATCACCCCACATTTTTCATCTCAAGATTTATGTGGCGTTGTCTTCCAATCAAAAAATCAATTTTCATACACCAAATACTATGAAGAAGCACGCGAATATATCTCACCAAATACTCATTTCGTGAAAACGATATGTCAATGCATACGTGTAACTTCAATTTAGAACTTAACTAAAAAGAGGGTTTACTTTATTTTAGTTTATCTCCTTTAACTATTACTTTATTTGCAATATTTTTTGAAAGCTTTAATTTTACAATGTTCTCTTCAATCTACCATTAGCTTGCAATATCTCTTTCTATGACCCAAAATAACAAAATACTTTCAATCTACCATTTCCTGAATTTTTACCTTTTTCTTTTTTTTGGAGTACTTTTGTTATTTTTGAGGGCGGAGGGGGATAGCTTGCAAAGACAACATCAATGTGTGACAATGCATTTTGGCATTAAATACGAGACCCAAAAAAGTGGTTATGTGGGTACGTATGGTTCTAATTAATGGAAGTTACGTGACGAAAGGAAAATGGGCATTGCTGCATTTAAGAATGGGATGCCCACTTTGTCAGTTTGAGTAACTTGGACAATGACAAACAACCAAAAAAGAACCATGCACAAATAGGAATTTTAGTAAAACATGTCGAGAAAAATACTCAAATTAATTAAAGGATGAAATTTTATCAAAAATTGAATGGGAATATTTTTCTCTAATTATAAATTCACATGTGTCCAAAAATAAAATGTCTCTAGAGCAGTGGCAGATATACTGGAGGCTGCGGAGGGGCACTTCCCCCCCCCCCCCCCTTAAAAAAATTAAGTAAAAAAAGGTAAAAAAAAAAAGATTAAGACATCTACCCCCCTTTTCTTTGTTCCTCTACACGTCACTACAGTACCAACCAAAGCAAATCTTCTTCTACAAGATTTGGCGAAGCTCTTCTTCAGATCTATCATTTTCTTCTTGAGTTCTTCAGTTCTGTAACCTTGAAATCTCTTTGATTTTTATTTTAAGCTAATGAACTTATGGGTATCAACTGTCAACATATAAAAGAGTCAAAATGTTAAAAAGACGAAAAAAGGGAAAGAAGAAGACAGAAATGAAAAAGATACGAAGAAGAGTGTCTGAGATTGAGTGAATCCGTAGTGAGTGAATCTGTGAATGAGAATAAAAAGTTATTCTGAAAAGTGAGGACATGTAACATTTTTCTTGGGGCAGTTAAGTATGTTGATATTTTGATAGTTTAAATTGTTTAATAGAAAAAATGGTAAAAGATAAAAATAAAACATCCTTGTAAGTTAAATGATACCTGATGGTGGGCCGGCTTGATGGCTATTGGCTAATGCCTTGGTGAATGGTTGATGGTTCAATCAATGGCCAAATTAATTAGGGTAGATCTTATACAATGTACATGAGAAGGAAGCTGCAGAGAGTACATGCCATTGATGCCAAGTGGGGACCGTGTGGTGTGGGGGTGATGGTCATGGTATTTTGTCAATGGTCATGGTCATTGGTCAATTGACTCTTCTTTTTTATTATAGTTTTTTTTTTATTCTAATAAGAAAAATATTGTCATTTTTTTTATAAGGTATTTTTTATACTTTGGAATTTGGCCAAGTGACAACAAGTTTTAGTATAATTTTTGCCATTCTCAAGTACATTATTTGTTATTGTTTTTTTTTTTTATTAAGACATTGTTTGTTGATTTCTTGTAGATAATTTAGTTGTCTACATTAAAAAGAAATTTTTTAAAAGCTTCAATTCATATTTGATACTTGATGATTTTGTTTATCTAAGAGCACGTATGATACAATTTTAGACACCTTGCATTTTTGTTTTTTTTGTTTTTGTTTTTTTGTTTTTTTGTTTTTTGTTTTTTTTTTTGTATTAGTGCCTACTTGTTAACTAATATATCAATTTGACATATATTTATGAAATTTGATAAATATGTTTTTTTTTTAATACATATATTATTTTAAAATTTATATTTTGAGTTGTAATTACCATAGTTTTATATATTATATATAATTAAAATATATCCTTACCTAAAGGTATATAAAAAGTGTGAATGCCTCGTAAATAGTGCATTTTATTTGATATTGTAGTTTTACGTTTTTACTCTTTTTCTTTCTTCTTCATTGTTAAATCGGACAGGGTTATTTTTGTCTTTCATAATTTTTTTAAAATTTTAAATTACTATTTACAACTAGATAAAGAGAAACAGTTATAACTAGATAAACAAAGACAATTACAATTAGATAATCATGGATACAGTTATATTTATACAATTTTTTTCTTCACCGTCTACAAACACTGTAAAGAGCAAATAAGGTTTGGTTCATCTTCTTTAATCATCATTTTTGTTCACCATATTTTCAAATATATCTCACTCTCTGGTACGGTTTCATATTCAGCCAAATGACTTCTATGAGAAAAGCAAGGCATCTGCATGTGAAAAAAGATAATTTACATTTTTTTTTATTGGTCTTTGTCATTTTTTTGAAGATGGGTTTGGCCTCTTCTCACAAAAGAAAACATTCTGAATCTCCTTCTACAATGATAGTGATTTCCTTAAACGTTTTGTTGTATTGGAGACTCGGGAGTTTCAGAGGATGGTGAGGAAGAGAAGAAAAATAATAAGAAGAATGTGGTGAAGCCAATGAGAGATTCCGGCCATAGGTTGTAATAAGGTAAAAACTCTACCTTTTTTTATTTTATTTTTATTTTTATTATAGTTTTGTTATACCTACTAATTATAGACTACGAAAATAATGTTAAATTGGTATGATTTGAAATTTAGATTTTGGTGGGTGTGTTATTTAGACCCATTTCAATTTTTTTCTTTCTATGTCATTGTGTTAGTCAAATTTATTTTGAAAGTTAAAGTCAACAATTGTAAAGTTACAAGGCTACACATAATACACATCATAATTAGAAATAAAGAAATACCACACTTCCACTTTCACACTTTTAAGTACACATTTTTTGATATAAACTAAAAAGTATTATTTGATTCAAAATTCAATAATAATTTATCTAAAATGTAATGATCATTTTTAGTATATCATATTTTCTCAATTTATAGGTATAGATTTTAGAATATAATATTAACAATTATAGTGATATACAACAAAAGGAACCAAACACGTGCTGTCCCAACTAGTTATATAAAAAGAACCAAAAAAAGATTATTTGTCATTATATTTTATTATTTTAGTTCCGCCCCTCCGATCATAGATTCCTACATCCGCCATTGCTCTAAAGGGGTCTTGTCACTATATGTTCCGATAAAGTTGAAGGATTTCGCGAGAATCATACTCATGCCCACTT